>JACEGR010000377.1:0-283139 GCA_014170235.1 Listronotus bonariensis | reverse complement strand
ATTATAATTTAACTATACTATGTTCACTATAAATTGAGAAAAACACCTGAACAAAAAATGTATTTTATTGCTTTAAAGCTACAGTAACCGGAGCTTCTTACTAGGTATTTATTATCAATTTATAGTAGCCACAGTATAGGAGTAAAGAAGTATGAATTTTAGGCAATCTACCGATTGTTGACGGTTTGAAACGCGGTAATAATTGTTGACAACTTTGACGTATAATACATGAATTAAACGTCAACACAACGCATCGGTAAACACCGATAATTGGTTAATCGCCTAAAATTGATGTTAGTCTTATTTATGGCCCCATTCAGTCCTTGCTGAATGACCCTGCACACTAGTGTATAATTACATCATTGCTTTTTTGAACGTCGATAAAAATAATCATAGATAAAAATACCAGGGATCAAAGACATTTAATGCCAAAGCAGAAATAACACCAAGTGGTCTCTAGGCCAGTGATGAAATGGACTTTATGATAATAATACTTTAAAAACCTTTTTAGGGGGTTCCTTTTATCGAATCTACTAAGGATATTCATACCGCCATATATGGAATCGGCGCTTTAACCCAGCCTGTCTATGTCAAATGTTTCGGGTGTCGGATTAGGCGAATGCGTCACTTTTTTGTGGGACAAATTTTCCACAATGTTTAGGGGAAGGTGTCCTAAAATGACATACTTTTTTGTTAGACCTGTTTTTGCAAAGACCATTTGAAATATCGGACTAAAAAAATGCTACACATTACTTTTAAACAAACTTTATTAATACGCTTAAACAAAAATTTTCTATCTAGATTACAGAATCGTAAAAAATGTTATTTTAAAAACCTTACACTATGTCATTTTAAAAACAGGTATAATATAAAATGACACAGTAATGGGGTATAATATGACATAAAACAAATAGTAGTAACAATATACCATAAAAATAAAGGTGAAGAAAGTAACACATGAAAAATTGGTTTTTGCAAATGTCACAAATAAACTGTTTAATCCTCATAGACACTCCGGCACATTCACAATGTGCCCAACTGTTGCACTTCAGGCAACTAATCCACGACTCCCTGGACCGAAAATTCGTAAACAAATCATTGCAGTAAAGATAAGCCACGTCATCTTCATCATCCTCGGCTGTAAAATGATCTTCTTCACTTTCTGTTTGTTCAGTGAAACTTGGTATACTAAAAATGTTCTTTTTAAATGGTCGAATATTTCGGTGTCTTTTGTTTTCCTCTTTCTGTTTTAGTTCTTCTAAATTGGGAGTGGTTGTTAAAACTCCGGTCATTGTATTTCTATTCTTCCTTTTTCTTGTTTTACTTACAACAGGCGCTGGAGAAATTTCCTGCAGAGTAACTTTTACTTTTAAAGGTGGTTTCTGTTAATCTGTGGCCTCATTTTCTTTATTGCGAGTTTCATGTATTTGTGGCCTATTAAATGCCATAGCTCAAGCCGCAGATACAGCTTCAGGTTGCCTTAGTGATATTTCGGGATGTCGCATACGAAAACCTCTTAGCCACTCTTGTGGCGCTGCGATCTTTAAATCTGTTAGGAATGCAATTTTTAGTGGCGAATTCAAATGCAAGTTTTTTTATATTAGTAGTGGTGATCCCAAATAATCTAGACTCTAATAACAGTATATGCTCAACAAACTCTCTCTCTTCATCTTCACTAAATGTGGTTGAAAATCGTCCCAAAACTTTTGCATAACCTTTGGCTCTTTTGTTTATATCATTTGTTCTTCGTCTTAACGTGGCCTGGGGGACATTAAAGAGTTTTACCTGCCTTTAACCATCCCATTTGACCACCTTTTACAGCCTCCATAGCATTACTCATTGATTTTTCATCCTACGATTGTCTGGTTGATGTCCTTTTACGTTTACCCACCATAGTGTAGCTAAAAAGTTAAAAATAATAAATTAATTTTAAGTGTGTTTGTAAAATGATATTTAGTGTGTCATTTTCCTCTTATGCATATGTATGTCGTTTTACCTGCAACAGCACCTGGTTCTTTCTACTTACCAAATTATTTTATCTGTTGTTGAACGACTTTTCTGTGTAGAAGTATCTGTAGTATACATCTAAACTTATAAACGGATGTTAGTTTAACTTCAAAACAAACACAATTTGGTGATAAAAACAAAATAACAACACGGGTCAATAAAAATACTGCAGCAGTACAAACGGTTTTTGAGGTTAACTTTTAAGTTTCACAGCCGCAAACCAAATAAAGTGCAATCATGAAATTTAAGTGCTGATGACGCCAGCAGTTTCGCAATAATAATCGCTATGTCAGTTTACATGCTATGTCATTTTAGGACAGTTTCCCTAAAAATGCATGGAAAATATTGTGTTAAACTTGTTTAACAAAAGTGACGCGTTTGCCTAGTACGACACCCGAAACATTAACATTGACAGGCTGGGTTAAAAAAATAACTTTTTTAACTTGTAACATTTGGTTCTAATGACATTTTTTCCTATTTTCATTTGCTTCAGTATTTTTTGGACATTAACAATAGTAAAAAGTATTAATATTTAAATATTGACTCTGCTTATATCCCAGTCATCTTAGTCAAATTAAAGGGTCAATCTCGGAATCTCAACGAAATTAGCTAAATATCTGTACATGCCTTTATTTTGATACAAAAAATAGTTTCCTAAAAATCCCTTATGATATCGTGAAAGGAACTCGAAATGACAGGTCAAATAAATGTGAAAAATATCGCATTTATATTTATTATAAAATTTGTAGAACACAAAATTCTTTACAAATTTGATTTTAGGCATTTTTTTGCCTGACCCATGGATCCGATAATAGAGGGCGCAGAGTGTAAAGCACTTTACTGTATGTACATACCTTAGCAAGTAAACAATCGTGATATTTAGCAAATACTTAAGGGGATGCCGTAGCACGTTAAATGAGCTAAAACGCGATTCCCTGCCGTTTTTAAATATTTGTTTGAGAAAAAGTTGTATATTGAAAAGTTTCTTAAAATGATCCAAAGATTATCGGAAAGTTGGTTATTTTTACGGTTTTGTAATTTTGGGAAATTTAATGTGTTAATTATTACCTTTACCAAAAATCAATTAACTTTCCGATAATCTTTGGATCATTTTAAGAAACTTTTCTATGTACAACTTTTTCTTAAAACGAATATTTAAAAAACGGCAGCGAATCGCGTTTTAGCTAATTTAACGTGCTACGGCATCCTCTTAAGTAAAAGATGATATATTAGACTAAAAATTACGATTAATTGCGTGCTAAGGTATAGTTAAGACCATATTTATTTCATTCTGAATGCGATGTCGCCAAGTACACAAAAAATGGTAGAGTAAACAAACCTTTTCTAAAGCACATAGCCTCTGACAGAGCCTGATTACATATTTTTTAGATAAATAAATAAAAATATTGCGAGAACACGTATCACGTACTTAAAAACATCCTCTTATTTCGTCCCTGGAGTACCATAAAACCTGTAACGCGTGGCGTAGTCGTCGGGTTGAATATTTTTGCTGCAATAAATCATTGTTCCCAAAAGGGTTTATTTGCTTTATCATTTTTGTGTACTTGGCGGCATCACTTTCAGAATGAAATAAATATGGGTAAAACTATATGTATGTATGTAAAGAATTTTGTTTTCTACACCTTTATATTATATATAAATACGATTAAAAGTAAAGGAAATCAGATATTCGCAAAAACTGATTTTTTGACATTTGATCTGTCATATTTCGGGTTCCTTAAACGATATCACAGGGGATTTTTAAGAGAGTGTTTATTGTACCAAAATAAAGGTATGTACAAATATTCAGCTTATTCCGTGAGATTCCGAGGTAAAGGTCTGAATTAATTGGGCTATTAGAATGCTTGGGTGTTAAATTTCTTTGATTTAACCAAAAATTAATTTTAACTCTCTGTTTTGTGCCTTTTTCTTTTAACAAACAAAAATATTTTACAAACTGTTTGGACCAACATTAATAATGTGTTGTATAAAAAAGTAAGGTCTGTAGAGAGAAAAACTTTTATTATTATTATATTTAAACTTTCTTGTATAGAGTTTTAAAAAGTAGAAATATAAAATAAATTTTAGGATATTTAAAAAATGTCCAAAAAATTGGTCCATTTTAAAAGAGTTGCGGATAGTATTTTAAAAATAGAGTTGTTAAAATTGTTTGTTAAAATATAATTTAAAGAAGTGATACAATTAATAAATAAAAACGCTTTTAATTAAACTAAAAGGTATTGTTTTATTTCTAACCTAAAATAAGATTGTTGAGAAAAAAATAAACGTAGTGACTAGGGGCACGATGATGTGCCGCGATTATACTTCTACCGGGCACGTGTATGACGTCACTCATACAACGTGTTCCAGGCACGCGATATTGTTGATGCTTTTTGTTATTTGTGGTTAGGTAGTCACTTCGAGCATATTTCTTCAACTTCGAAATGGTGACAATTTTAAATTGACAAGTTTGGTACTTTGGCAGGCTATAAAATCTAAACTACAGTAAAAGCACAGGGATGTGTAATTGGATTGGTTTGAAAGGCTACAGACGGTCATGCAAAACTGTCACCTTTGGGGGATGAGGTGTCATGGTTAGTTCTGGTTAGGTAAATCATTTTTGTTTTAATACCTTAATAAAGCAAATTAAAAAAAAAGATTTAACTAACCAGAATTTATGACCCCCAATGACACTGAATGACAGTTTTGCATAACCGTGTGAAGGGTTCAAACCAATCAAATTACACGTCCCTGTGCTTTTTACTGTAGTCTATAAAATCTAGATCAGATCAAGGGAAATGGTTTGCACTGTCCTGTTCAAAAGCTATTAGACGGTACTTACTAATGGTACTAGCGATGGTCCTGAAATTGGTACTCATTGGTACTATTATTTTGAGTACCAACTATTGCAAGTACCATCTGCTAGGTCTGCGGGCACGGTCTGGGAAATATAATAAGATAGATAGTGCAACATTTGTCCTCATTTCTCAGGCTCTAGGTTTTAAAAGCTTGTCAAAAGTGCCAAACTAATCAATTTTTAATTGTTAATATTTTGAAAACAGCTGATAAGGGGTATAGGATATTTTACTTGAAAAATATCTAAAATTTTCCGTAGAAAACAAAAATGGGATATGATGTGTTCCATTTAAAAACTGCTTGTCATGAAATATCAAGTTCAGTATTGTCTTTTGTCTGTTTGGCTACATAATTCTGATGGTTAGCATAAAACGAGACAACTGAATTTACATTTAATTACACTTACCTTCTAACTGCAACCCGAGAAGATACCGATGGATCGAAATCTATGAGAAAACCATGTTTATACAAAATACTTTAATTTTTGAAGCAATAAATCTTTGTTTTATTCTGTTTTCCAGTTTTAATGTTTTATGATTCATACAGGGTGTCCCGAAATTACGCGTCAGGATTTCTGTGGGCGATTCTGCACGAAAAATTAATGCAACAAACTTTTATAAATTCTTTTCGAAAACTAAAAATTAACGGATATACAGAATGTTGAAGAAAAAAATGTTTTTGTTATTATTTCTAATAATTTTTTTCTAGTGTTAGTATACTGTATCTCGCCAAATTTTGCATATATACTCACTATCACTAGTGACTCTTTTTATTTGCCCTATTAATTTGATATGGCCTAAACTATCCTTCACTTTAGAAAAATGCCTTAGAATTTTTCGTTTCAATCATTTTATAATCTTAATATATATAAATCTCGTGTCACAATGTTTGTCCTCAATGGACTCCTAAACCACTTAACCGATTATAATAAAATTCTCACACCATGTGCAGTTCGAACCAACTTGAGAGATAGGATAGTTTAAATCTCAAATTATAGTCGCAATTTTAATTTATTGCTAATTATTTGTCTGTTCGACTGGGTTGAGTAAGTAATCAATAGATGGCGCTGCTATGGTAAATCTACGAACGTGTCATATAAGCTACATTTTAACAGCATAATAACCACGTGTTGTTGACGCTATAAAATTAATTAAATTTTTCATATCAACTCCTGAGCGAAGCCGGGAATCATAGCTAGTTTGGATATAAAATTAATAACATCCTGTATCTTCGTTAATTTTGAGTTTTCAAAAAAATTGTATAGAGTTTGTTTCATTAATTTTTCGTGCAGAATCGCCCACCAAAATCCTGACGCATAATTTCCAGACACCCTGTATTGTTCATATTTTTGAGATCATTTTTAAGGATTTTACTTTAAATTTAAATGTGTAGAAAAAAATCTTATATTTAATCAATTATAAAAAATTAGTAGTATATCTAGTTTTGTTTGTTTTAATTAAAATAATCAAATTTGTATATTACCGTCAGAAGTGAATGAGACACTGAGCAAATTATTTTTGTTAGGTAGGTAAACCTACAACTATAAAATTAATTTTATCTTACTATGTTCAAAATAAGATTTATATTTATTTATTTATAATATAATAGCTTTGCTTCTGGTGTTATGAATAATAAAACAATGCTTGCTGATCGCTGGTAATCAACAGACACCTATCATAGATCTAATGGCACGTTCAGTTGATAAAATCGCATACGTCAACGTGCACCTATTTTAGTTGTAAATAATTAAGGGCACGCTCAGTAGTGACGTCATACACGTGCCCGGTAAAAAAATAATCGCGGCACATCAACGTGCCCCTAGTCACTTCGAAAAATAAAACACGGAAGAGTTAAAAATTAAAATTTCTCATACAAGGAAGAGGGTCGCGGATTGTGCTTTAAAAATAGAGTTGTTGAAATTGTTTGTTAAAATATTATTTAAAGAAGTGATATAATTAAATAATAAAAATGCTTTTAATTAAACTAAAAGGTATTGTTTTATTTCTAACCTAAAATAAGGTTGTTGAGAAAAAATAAAACACGGAAGAGTTAAAAATTAAAATTTCTCATACAAGGAAGAGGTTTTACTTTTAACCTAAAATAAGGTTTTTGAGAAAAAAATAAAACACGGAAGAGTTAAAAATTAAAATTTCCCATACAAGGAAGAGGGTCGCGGTTTGTGTTTTAAAAATAGAGTTGTTGAAATTATTTGTTAAAATATTATTTAAAGAAGTGATATAATTAAATAATAAAAATGCTTTTAATTAAACTAAAAGGTATTGTTTTATTTCTAACCTAAAATAAGGTTGTTGAGAAAAAAATAAAACACGGAAGAGTTAAAAATTAAAATTTCTCATACAAGGAAGAGGTTTTACTTTTAACCTAAAATAAGGTTTTTGAGAAAAAATAAAACACGGAAGAGTTAAAAATTAAAATTTCTCATACAAGGAAGAGGGTCGCGGTTTGTGTTTTAAAAATAGAGTTGTTGAAATTATTTGTTAAAATATTATTTAAAGAAGTGATATAATTAAATAATAAAAATGCTTTTAATTAAACTAAAAGGTATTGTTTTATTTCTAACCTAAAATAAGCTTGTTGAGAAAAAATAAAACACGGAAGAGTTAAAAATTAAAATTTCTCATACAAGGAAGAGGTTTTACTTCTAACCTAAAATAAGGTTGTTGAGAAAAAAATAAAACACGGAAGAGTTAAAAATTAAAATTTCTCATACAAGGAAGAGGGTCGCGGTTTGTGTTTTAAAAATAGAGTTGTTGAAATTGTTTGTTAAAATATTATTTAAAGAAGTGATACAATTAATAAATAAAAATCCTTTTAATTAAACTAAAAGGTATTGTTTTATTTCTAACCTAAAATAAGCTTGTTGAGAAAAAATAAAACACGGAAGAGTTAAAAATTAAAATTTCTCATACAAGGAAGAGGTTTTACTTCTAACCTAAAATAAGGTTTTTGAGAAAAAAATAAAACACGGAAGAGTTAAAAATTAAAATTTCTCATACAAGGAAGAGGTTTTACTTCTAACCTAAAATAAGGTTTTTGAGAAAAAATAAAACACGGAAGAGTTAAAAATTAAAATTTCTCATACAAGGAAGAGGGTCGCGGTTTGTGTTTTAAAAATAGAGTTGTTGAAATTGTTTGTTAAAATATTATTTAAAGAAGTGATACAATTAATAAATAAAAATCCTTTTAATTAAACTAAAAGGTATTGTTTTATTTCTAACCTAAAATAAGCTTGTTGAGAAAAATAAAACACGGAAGAGTTAAAAATTAAAATTTCTCATACAAGGAAGAGGTTTTACTTCTAACCTAAAATAAGGTTTTTGAGAAAAAAATAAAACACGGAAGAGTTAAAAATTAAAATTTCTCATACAAGGAAGAGGTTTTACTTCTAACCTAAAATAAGGTTTTTGAGAAAAAAATAAAACACGGAAGAGTTAAAAATTAAAATTTCTCATACAAGGAAGAGGGTCGCGGTTTGTGTTTTAAAAATAGAGTTGTTGAAATTATTTGTTAAAATATTATTTAAAGAAGTGATATAATTAAATAATAAAAATGCTTTTAATTAAACTAAAAGGTATTGTTTTATTTCTAACCTAAAATAAGGTTGTTGAGAAAAAATAAAACACGGAAGAGTTAAAAATTAAAATTTCTCATACAAGGAAGAGGGTCGCGGTTTGTGTTTTAAAAATAGAGTTGTTGAAATTGTTTGTTAAAATATTATTTAAAGAAGTGATACAATTAATAAATAAAAATCCTTTTAATTAAACTAAAAGGTATTGTTTTATTTCTAACCTAAAATAAGCTTGTTGAGAAAAAATAAAACACGGAAGAGTTAAAAATTAAAATTTCTCATACAAGGAAGAGGTTTTACTTCTAACCTAAAATAAGGTTTTTGAGAAAAAATAAAACACGGAAGAGTTAAAAATTAAAATTTCTCATACAAGGAAGAGGGTCGCGGTTTGTGTTTTAAAAATAGAGTTGTTGAAATTGTTTGTTAAAATATTATTTAAAGAAGTGATACAATTAATAAATAAAAATCCTTTTAATTAAACTAAAAGGTATTGTTTTATTTCTAACCTAAAATAAGCTTGTTGAGAAAAAATAAAACACGGAAGAGTTAAAAATTAAAATTTCTCATACAAGGAAGAGGTTTTACTTCTAACCTAAAATAAGGTTTTTGAGAAAAAAATAAAACACGGAAGAGTTAAAAATTAAAATTTCTCATACAAGGAAGAGGTTTTACTTCTAACCTAAAATAAGGTTTTTGAGAAAAAATAAAACACGGAAGAGTTAAAAATTAAAATTTCTCATACAAGGAAGAGGGTCGCGGTTTGTGTTTTAAAAATAGAGTTGTTGAAATTGTTTGTTAAAATATTATTTAAAGAAGTGATACAATTAATAAATAAAAATGCTTTTAATTAAACTAAAACATATTGTTTTATTTATAACCTAAAATAAGGTTTTTGAGAAAAAAGTAAAACACGGAAGAGTTAAAAATTAAAATTTCTCATACAAGGAAGAGGGTCGCGGTTTGTGTTTTAAAAATAGAGTTGTTGAAATTGTTTGTTATAATAAAATTTAAAGAAGTAATACAATTAATAAATAAAAACGCTTTTAATTAAACTAAAAGGTATTGTTTTATTTCTAACCTAAAATAAGGTTGTTGAGAAAAAATAAAACACGGAAGAGTTAAAAATTTAACTTTCTCATACAAGGTGTCTGTAAAAGGTGCGGAAAATGTTGCCATAAATTTATTAGGCTAATATATGGCGATTTAACTCAACCCACCTTAGTCCAAAAGTAAATGGTTATGGAGATACAGGGTGTCAAAAATGTAGTCTGGATTTAATTATTTTTATTAATAATTTTCGTAATAATAGGTGTATTGTCACAATATTTCGCTAAGGGAGGTTTTGGGAGGTAAAAAATTAGAATATGTCATTAATTTTGTTGGCTTTAAAGACAACCTGCGATATTTTGCACAAATAAAAAAATACACTTTTTTGAGCCACCCTGTACGAAACTTTTAAATGAAAATTCCCATTCTTTAACATATTTTACATAAAAAGGTACACTTCGTAAAGGCTTACTTAAAATGTCGTTGCTAATCTTTAGAAATGTGAATCCTTAGGTGATTTTAAGTAGCACCATAGAGTAAGGAAATTATAAGAGTTATCATGGAATAGCCGATTTAAGGACAGGTCATGCGAAAACTCCCAATATAATTTTATTCGTTTCTCGTTGAAATACCGCCAGTTAGTCATTTCATTAAGCTTACGTGTCTCCCCACCGTTGATGTTACACGAGGCGAGGCTTCGACCGACGCATTTAAAGTGTAAACTGGAAAAATGACAAGCCTGCCGCAAAAGCGGTACGAAAATTTTAGCATGCCATATCCGTAGGCATGTTACTTTATGGTAGCACATAGGTTTATTTGAACTTTTTCTTTTAAAATTATCTTAGGATTTACACCCGAAAAGATTAGTAACTGATTCTGAAACATCCTATAGAGCTTGGACCTGGCCATACAGGAAGTGATTTTTTAAATCCAGATATCTCGGTTTCTTAAATTAACTTTTACCAAATATACCTTTTTAATGTAAAATATACTTAATTCTTAAGTTTTCTGCTAAATTGGTACTTAATATTTGATTTCCACCTCTAAAAACCTCATTTTTCTATTTATTTTACCCTTTTTTCCATAAAATTGTAAGCTTCAAGCTTCAAGCAAAATAAATAGGAACATGGGGTTTTTAGAGGTGAAAATTAAATATTGAGTAAGAACCAATTTAGCTTTCAATCAAGAATTGAGTGAAAGAGAAGGGGGAAAAGAGTGAAAAATTCTCATACTATATATATATATATATATATACAGTGGTATTTTTCCGGTTTTCAATCCGTTCGTTTGTTGGACATTCTTTACGACGTTTCGCCAACATCTCAGTTGGCATTATCAAGTGTCGCTTCCTTGACGGTTGCCTGACTTGGTTTGAGTGCTCTGGTCCTCTGTCTGCCTTTTTATAGTCTGGCGCGTGCGGAGGCAGACAGAGGACCAGAGCACTCAAACCAAGTCTGGCAACCGTCAGGGAAGCAACACTTGATAATGCCAACTGAGATGTTGGCGAAATGTCGTAAAGAATGTCCAACAAACGAACGGATTGAAAACCGGAAAAATACCACTGTACATTCAACCATCCGTGAAAACCTACGTTACAATATATATATATATATATATATATATATATATATATATATATATATATATATATATATATATATATATATATATATATATATATATATTGTAACGTATTGTTACAATATATATATATATATATATATATATATATATATATATATATATATATATATATATATATATATATATATATATATATATTGTAACGTATTGTTACAATATATATATATATATATATATATATATATATATATATATATATATATATATATATATATATATATATATATATATATATATATATATATATATATATATATATATATATATATATATATACATTACCACGGTAAATTTTCTTAGAAAATAAATTTCCATAGGACTAGTAATTTTGCCGGAAATGGACAAAAACCGTTTTTACCCTTAAAAACTCACCTTCCACTTTCCGACCTCAGATCGCCTGTAATGTATTTTTCCTTTTATTTTGTTATTTTTCCTACCTACCTTTTTTAATGGGTTTTATTCTATTATAATTTTTTCTTCACTTACGTTTTTTAAAGGCTTGTAGTCTATGGTACAAAACTGAAATAAGATTTCGTTATTATTAAGTGCTTTTATGTAATACAAATTAGGTTGTTTTATTGATAACTAAAGTATATTGCTTTCAATTTATTTTAAGTATTGCCATTATTATCAAATACACACAACGCCAAAAGTCTTGGATCCCTGTATATCTTGGTTATAAAGAATCCTACATGTTTTTTAGTATCAGATAAAAATATTCTTTTATTTGCGAAATATAAAAGATGACATACCTATTTGGAGATAAGAGTTTTTGTGGTTTTTGCGAAGATTTAAAATTATTTAGTTACTTTTATTTAGTTTATTTGCATTTTTAAATATGCAAAGTTTACATTGGTTCTAATTGAAAATGTCAGGACGTAAAATTTCTGTTTATAACAGAGCAAGAATAATTGCTCTGCATGAATTTGGATTTTCCAATCACCCTATTTTAGCCAGTTTAAATATTCCAAGATCTTCTGTGAGTCGAATCATCAACAGGTATCAAGAAACTGGAAATGTGGAAAGATTGCCTCGTAGTGGACGGCCACGTGTTTCTACAGAAAGAGAGAACAGATATGTTATCCAATTTACCCGCCGAAATCGGAACGCAACGGCCCCAGCCATTAGAGATCATTTCAAGGAACGTTCGACCGCGTAATTTCAACACACAGCGCAAATTTACGGGCCAGAAGATTTTTAAGGGTACCTCTTTATTGCCTCGACACCGTGCTGCCCGCCACCAGTGGGTGCGAAACCATAGGGAATGGCTTTTAGCCCAGTGGGAAAGAGTCCTTTTCTCTGACGAATTAAGATTCAGTCTGGTCAGTGATGACCATCGTCAAAGGGTATGGAGAGAGCCAGGGCGTCAGTCAAGACTTAACTATCCTCGTAAAGTCGTTCCCTATCAAGAGGGTACAGTAATGTTCTGGGGGAAATAATGTACAACCTTCGAACCCCATTAATTCGCATACAACAAAATATGACTAGCGAAATTTACATGGAAAATGTTATTAGGCCAATTGTCATTTCCCTCCGCCATGAAAATGGAGATAATTTCATTTTCATGGATGATAACGCCAGACCACATTGAAGCAGAAGAGTTCAGGAGCTTCTTAATGCTGAAGAAATCAACAGATTAGAGTGGCCAGCTAATTCCCCAGACATGAATCCAATTGATAATCAGTGGGATATTGTTTCGAGAGCTATCCACACTCGCAATCCACTACCTAGAACCGAGGAAGAACTTGCGGTAGCCGCTGTAGTCGAATGGGACCGCATACGCAGGAATTAATTAATAATTTAATCATTTCCAGAGTAGGGGAGGGCCCACAGAGTATTAGCTGTATTTTCTTTTTTTGTATTGTTATACAGGTAATTTTTGTTGCAATAAACGTTATTTATAAATTACCACTGTTTTTTTAATTTCTTTTATTTTAGTCACATACATGAACTCAAAATATTTTTTTCAACCAAATTAAAATCAACATGGACAACACTTTAAATTAGTCCTTTTAAATTTTTTCTAAATAAATTAGAAGTATAAAAATGCTAGGGGTCCCAGATCGGTCTATATAGGGTCGCGACATTCAGCCATATTGCTTTGACGGGTTATGACGTCACATCTTCCATTTTTCGGCCATGTTGTTCAGTGCCGGAGATATACAGTTTATTCTGTTAGTAGAACAACCGTTTACACAACAGTTTTTAATTATTATTAAGTTGTAAATTCTTTTACTTTAAATAAAAAACATTTGGAATTACATCTTTCAACAAATATCACTTCCAAAACAATGAAAAATAAAATGCGCAAATTCTAGACGCCACTGGATTGATCATCAGCTTTAATTTTACCCAATCTTGCCAACTTTTCCCCGTGGAGTGCCCTTCCTTGCGTCCCCGACCTCGAACCGCCTAAAAATTGAGGATATGTCGTAACCTTATAAATATAAACTAACCTTGAGGGGGTCCAAGATTTTTGGCGTTGTGTGAAATAAATGTGTAGCTAAATTTAAAAGTTACCTTGGACTGTCTGCAAAAAATGGATAATATGTGGTAGAAAATATCCCAAAAACAAACATTTTTATGAAACGGAGAAAAGTTCCTGAATATAGGTTTTGCGGACACATTATCGCTTTTTCGGGGCAAATAGAGGATTTAAAATTATACCTATATGTTCTTTTAAACATCGCAAAAAAAAAAAATAATACGTATATTTTATTTAAAACATTCAAAAATTAAGTATATTTAGCATGAAATCTATTAGGACATCATTAAAATCTCCATAATGTACAGGGTGTCCCATTTTGGTTGTCCCTTATGGGAAACTTGGAAACCATAAGAGATATTAAAAATTTGATACCCCATCCTCGAGCTCTTTTTGGAGAAAACATTTATGTTATTATTACAGGGTGATTCTCGATTTTTTCACTTTTTGAAAAGGCCCTATAGCTTTGTTGTTATTACAGATACGAGAAAACTAATTGCACATTATAAAGACACTTTTTTCCGTAGAATCCAGTGGCGTAGCCAAAAAATTTTTGAGCTGTCATTTTTGACATATGACCCAAACATGTTTTTTTTATTAGGGACACCCTATAAATGATTAGGTAATTAAATTGCTTGTTTTTTTTCTGATTAAAATAATATATTATAGTAGGTGGTTTAATAAATTTTTTACGTCAAATATTGGAAAAATTATGATTTTAAAGACGAATTTTTTTATTTTAAAATTTAAAAATTTCTTACCACTTTATTTATAAATATATAAGTATGAAATTTTGGTAAATATTATATATAATGTAGAAGATTATTAATACGCATAATAAAATGATACACGGTGTCTCAAAAAATTAAAATAATTTTTTTATTTTAAAATTTAAAAATTTCCTACAATTTTATTTATGAAAATAAAGGGATGAAATTTTGGTATTTGACAAATGTGATGGTGGGAAATATTATTATACATAAAAAATGATACAGGGTGTCTCAAAAAATTAAAATGATTTTTTTTTATTTTTAACTTTAAAAATTTCCTACAATTTTATTTATGAATATATAAGGATAAAATTATGGTGGATAATATATATGATAAGGAAGAATATTATTATATATATAAATGATACACTATGTCCGAAAAAATTAAACATAATTATTTTTATGTTTAAATTTAAAAATTTATAGCGTCCTTATTTATGAATTTGAAGCAAAAAAATTTTGGTACTGTATTAGTATAACAATGTTGTATAAAAAATAAAAATCAAAGTTATACATGGTGTGTCAAAAATGTTTCGTTTTTTTGGACTTTAAATTTTTTTGTTTTTTTTTTGCTCTATTGGTAAAAGTTGACATGGAGAATTCATAAAAAATAAAAAAAATAAAAAAATCAAAAATTAAAAAAAACTTGATAAATTTTTAAGTTTAATTAATATAACTTGTTTATTATTGTTGTTGTAAACTAATTTTTTGTTTTTTTCTACGGAAATGTCTCCTGAGCTAAGGAATGACAGATTCCTTTTAAAACAAAAATATAAAACAATTTAAAAACAGATAGAAGCCGCAATGCGTCTTTAAAATCATAATTTTTCCAATATTTGACGTAAAAAATTTATTAAACCACCTACTATGATATATTATTTTAATCAGAAAAAACAAGCAATTTAATTACCTAATCATTTATAGGGTGCCCCTAATAAAAAAATAACATGTTTGGGTCATATGTCAAAAATGACAGCTCAAAAAATTTTTGGCTACGCCACTGGATTCTGCGGAAAAAAGTGTCTGTATAATGTGCAATTAGTTTTCTCGTATCTGTAATAACAACAAAGCTACATGACCTTTTCAAAAAGTGAAAAAATCGAGAATCACCCTGCATCTCTGAAACGCTTCGCGATAGCGATGATCTGTTTTTACCATAAATGTTTTCTCCAAAAAGAGCTCGAGGATGGGGTATCGGATTTTTAATATCTCTTATGGTTTCCAAGTTTCCCATAAGGGACAACCAAAATGGGACACCCTGTACAGTGTTGCTTGCAACGTTGCCTTTCTTACTTCACGGCTTGTTAGTTTAAGGTGGCTGTGGTTTCATCATTTGAGTTATAGTTTACATTGATTGTTTGCCTCTAGAGAGCTCTTTAACTACATCGAAAATTGTTTTTTTATCATAATTTTTCAGTTTAAGTATAGTAGGATTTAGTTAAGAAAAATCCACGGGGTTAACACTTTGTCGTGTTCTGTCTCACTTTTAAATTCTTTCCCTTTTTGTTGCTCACACACTATTTAAACGACGCGATCAGAAAGAAATAGTTGATTGCCGTCTTTACTTGTATGAAGCCTCTGGCTTTTTCTTAGCTAAATTCTACTCTAACTAATCTATTTTTAGTAAGTTTTCTAAAAAAATTATGTTAAACTTTTAAAAAAGGTAGCCGTCATATTTCCTAAACTTCTACTAAATAATTTTTAGGAAACAACAAAGCCTTTGTGATTTTCCTGTGAATAAAATATATAGGGGAAAGTGGGGTGGATTCATACAAGGGGCACCTACATACATTGAGTTTATCTGAAGTTAGATACGAAGTAAAATAGTAACGTAAGTGGGCGTGCACAGTTTTTATGTGTGTTTACAGACTAGTGAAGTTTCAGAATTTTCGGTGTGGTAAGATCGAGTGCACAACACGGAACGTGTTTTTGCATGCGTAAATAATTTCATAACGTAACTTTGGACATATTTTATGGCCAGTTACTATTTTTTGGATTAATTATTGCTATTTAATCCTAATTATAATAATACAAAGGCACTAATTTAATGTGTAAATTAATATAGATAAATACGGTTTTTCTATTTCAAATTTTTTCATTAATTAACATGTGATGGGGTAGATTCATACACAAGTATATGGGGCACATTCATACTGTATAATTGTACCCCTGGCCCTTTATGAATATTTTTTTAACTACTATTTTTTGTTACACCGACGATTATAGTTGTAAATATTATATAAAGTAGTTTAAATTTCATTTTTACGGAAAAAACAGGGTGCTTTATGAACTTTGTGTCTTTGGATGTCAAGGATTAGTTAATTTATCAGACACAGTGATGATGTTACCACAGATCTTAGGTCATATCATAAAGTAACATACCTACGGATAAGAGAAACCATGGCATGCTAAAATTTTCGCACCGCTTTTGCGGCAGGCTTGGCTGCTAGCTTGTCATTTTTCCAGTGTACACTTTAAATGCGTCGGTCGAAGCCTCGCCTCGTGTAACATCAGCGGTGGGGAGACACGTAAGATTACTGAAATGACTAACTGGCGGTATTTCAACGAGAAACGAATAAAATTATATTGGGAGTTTTCGCATGACCTGTCCTTAAATCGGCTGTTCCATGATAACTTTTATAATTTCCTTACTCTATGGTAATATTCTGTTAATAACATAAGCATATTAATTTTAGGTTTTGTGAAGTTAAGGCATTTTTGTGTTAACTAGAGTTTTTTATTTGATATAATTAATAATGTATAAGCAATATTTTTTTTTACATTCTGAGATTGTTACTTTTAATAAATATAACTGACTAAAACAACGAATTTATTAAGTGTCTTTGATAGATAACCATACATGTAACGTAAGTACCGT
Source organism: Listronotus bonariensis (assembly GCA_014170235.1). Classification (NCBI taxonomy): domain Eukaryota; kingdom Metazoa; phylum Arthropoda; class Insecta; order Coleoptera; family Curculionidae; genus Listronotus; species Listronotus bonariensis. Next base: position 265,863 of record JACEGR010000377.1, on the reverse strand, counting down.
TTAATGACACTCTGTTCACTATTCGTTACTTATGTTCATATCACGAAACTATTGCGATGTTAAAATAGGCATTAGCAGATTTGGTTAATGCCTGTTTTTTAATTTTGAATTTTACTATTTGTTTTGTATGTTAAAAAAAATGTATTTGTGTTTTTTTATAAAGTATGGTATAAAACAATAATAAACACTAATTATGACGAATTAATAGTGATGTTAAATGTGCCCCTTCGGTTATATGAATGTACCCCACTACTGGGGTACATTCATACATTTTGCTTTTTTGTAAAATTCTTTTGTGTGTAATAAATTAAAAGAGATATACCTTAAACACGGCCTTCCACAAAGCAAAATATAAAAACTGTATGAAGCCTCCCCACTTTCCCCTACACGCGTAAAATGTATTATATTTTCAAACACAAAGCATTTGTCTAAATTACCAAACTGAAATCATTGCTGCATCTACACTTCAATCCTCAAAGAAACACGAAAAACAAAATAATGCGAACAATCCATTCCCTTTATACAATAAAACAAAGAAAATGGCCCTCTGTATGTCGAAAACTTGAGAGAAACTTATTTATATGTATATTTTCTATTCAAAAACTTTGCTAAGCGAATAAACAAAAATAAAATAAGCAAACTTAAAGTAATATAAAAAAGGAATACATTTTGGGAAAATTGAGGCTCAATAAGGGACAAAAATGTCTTTAAAAGTTTGTCCGAAAAAAGTAGCAAACTTTTTTGATGGCTTTTTTGCGAATAAGGGATAAAATAACCGTTATTGATAAGTAAAAAGTTTGATTGAATTTCAAAGCAAATTAGGTAATTATATTAATAAATTGAGTGAAATTTTCAATATTACAGTAGTATAGTGAAAAATAATAACTTAAAAATCACAAAAAATAAATGATCAAATAATTTACTCATACAATAACATTTTTTTATACGGAAGTTTAAGTTTTTTTCTAGTCAGGTACAGTGACGGAATTAAAATCTCGTACACCTAACTTTTCCCAGTGTGATGTTGGCTTTTGCGTACCTGGATCACCTAGAAATATACCTTCACTTTCTGTCACACATTTCAAAATTATATTATTTTACTTTTTTTAATTTTGGAAAATGAATGAACTAGAGAAGACGAGAGTAATTACTCTATTCAAAGAAGGTGTTTCTCTGGGAAGAATATCTTAGCAAGTTGGGAAACCAAGAAGCACTATTCAAAACCTCAGAACTAAATGGGAAAATACAGGATCATTGGAGAGAAGGGCTGGAAGTGGTAGAAGAAAAATTTCAAACGAAAATCAAGATAATAATCTAATAGATTTTTTGCGAAACAATCCATGTCAGACAGCTGTAGAAGCACATAACCAAACTAATTTTCCTGGGACAATAAGAACGGAAAGAAATCGTCTTAGGAAAAATTCGGAATTGAGAAGCAGTGTAGCTACTTAAAAGCCATTTTTGACCGATATGAATATAGAGCAAAGAATGGGGTTTGCACTGGAATATTTACCGCAAAGTGTGGATTTTTGGAAAAGGGTAGTATTTACCGATGAGAAGATTTTTCAATCTTATTATAGCGGGCAGATTGGAGTGTATAGGCCGCAAAATACACGGTACGAAGAAAGATATACCCAACATGTTAAAATAAGTTAAAGTTTTTCTGTTAATGTATGGGGGTGTATGTCTTTCCGAGGGCTAGTCATATGCCACCGTATTCGAAAAAGATTTAATAGTTAAGCTTATATACACATACTCCAAAATGTTATGTTGCCATAGGTAAACAATATATTTGAACAAGAAAATTTTATATACCAGCATGACAACTGCCACGTCCATACAGCAAGGAGAGTTTCGGACTGGCTACTGGAAAATAACATTTTATTGTTACCATGGCCCTCAAGAAGCCCTGATATCAAGCCAATCGAAAGCGTTTGGGGATATATTGTTAAGGAAATTAACAAAAACAATTATTTCGGTAATTTTCTAGAAACCGGCGGCAACTCCGATTTTGACGAAATTTGGTATACGGGGGTTTTTGGGGCGCTGATCACGAATCTGAAAGAATTATTTGGCGGAAACGTTTCGTTCTCGAGATATCCATCACCAAAGTTGGTATTTGAACTAACCTTATTTTTACTGTATTCTTTTTGCACACAATTCTTGATTTTTACACTAAATTGACATACCATGTTTCATATACACCTTTTAAATACTTGTTTTTTTATTTATTTTACCCGTAACGGTCGCGGCCATTTTATTACTAGGGATTTTTTCCACCCAAGGTTGCCCACTGTGAAAAAACAAATGAATGGCGCCACAGGTTGATATTTGAATTTGAAATTACATAATTTAGTTTTGTAACAAAAAGCAAGCTAAAATGGAGTTTTCGCTTATTACTTTTTTAACGTTCATTACAAATCAAGAGAATTTAATTAATTATTTAATAGATTCGGGCGTTTTAAAAGAAACACGATCTTGCCCCAAATGTGGAAATGTTTGCGGTTTAAATAAAACACCTTAGGCACCTTCTTTGAGTCACATTTGCCAGTTCAAACAATATGCCAGTTTGTGGCATATTTTCTCCTCTTTCCTCACCCTAGGGTGCGGATAATGCAGAAAGAATTAAAATTAGGCCTCCAATCAATTGTGGATTGGAGTAATTTCCATGTCTTTTAAAACTTCTGAAATGTAACCAAACTAAGAATAAATCAAGTTTTCAAATTCAAATAGTAAGGTGTGGCGCCATTCATTTGTTTTTTCACAGTGGGTAACCTTGGGTGGAAAAAAATCCCTAGTAATAAAATGGCCGCGACGTTGCTACAATGGATTTCGTAAATAAATGGAAAAAACGGGTAAAATAAATAAAAAACCAAGTATTTAAAAGGTGCATATGAAACATGGTATGTCAATTTACTGTAAAAATCAAGAATTGTGTGTAAAAAGAAGGGGGAATACAGTAAAAATAAGGTTAGTTCAAATACCAACTTTGATAATGGATATCTCAAGAACGAAACGTTTCCGCCAAATAATTCTTTCAGATTCGTGATCAGCGCCCCAAAAAACCCCGTATACCAAATTTCGTCAAAATCGGAGTTGCCGCCGGTTTCTAGAAAATTACCATTATTTCTATCCACAATGATTTGTGGAATAAAATTGAAAAACCTGGAATAATTACAATGTTCACCATGCACAAATACTGATTGCATCAATGCCCACACGTTTAAACTTATTAGTGGAAAAAAATGGTGCCGCTTTGAAATAGTGTTTTTTCTTTAATATTTGAATAAAATAAGCTATATATTTATTTTGAAGTCATGTATTTTATTGAATATTAATAAGGGTGAGAAAAAGGTAAAAAGCCAAGTTTACCAAAATATTGAAAATTGACATAAAATGTTAACCTGTGTACGAAATTTTATTTCCGTCACTGTACATCTAACAACAAACAAAACATCTATGATAATTTTTAGCTAAAATTTATCTAAAATATTGTTACAGACTTTTAAAAATGTGTTTGGCTTAGAGAATTTTAGAGAGTTAGGATCATTTAATTAATTTATTTAAATAATTTGTCTTAATTTTTCCAAGTTCTTTTATTACTTTCGAAGGTTTTCGAAAACGCCCTAATTATCCATTGAGAACTTTGATCCATCCTGTACTATAAAATTTTCGCGATATTTCTCCAAAATTCTAGATCATTCTTCACTCTTCCACCATACTATAAAAAGGCAATGGAAAAGCTTGGAGCAGTTAGTATAGATTCGAGTTTTGTGGTGTAAACTTCGAGACATTGACAAGTAAAGATTTTGTAGTTGTAACCATAGTTACGTTTCATTGTTGATACAGGTATAAAAACGAAGGTACTTGTTTTTATACGAGGTGATTCGAAACAATATCAAAAACCTTAAAGACATATAATTAAGTTGGTAGTAAATAAGATGTGTGTTTAGGATTATTTTTTTCGTTCCTATTTTAAAGAACCATTTAATATATTTATACACGTTCGGCGCTTGAAAAGTTTCGAATATGATTTTTGGGCAATGTGTAAGAAAAAGACGGAGTAGAGCGAGAACAACTTGGCTCCACCCTGTGCGGCTATCGCGTCGTCGCGTCGTTGCGCTTATCAGTCCGGTCAAAGTTCGGTTGCAATTCTTTGCATACCAAGTACGTGTTAGCCGATTATGTTTACAATTTATTTTAACCTTTATACGAAGGCGGATACAGTAATAAAGTAAAAATGGTCTTCACTGTTGAACAAAAGATTAATATCATTAAATGGTATTGTCGTGCGGAGAGTGCAGAAGAAGTTGTCGGCCGTTTTGAGCGCGTGAAATTCCAATACTTTATTTGAGGCTGACCTAACCATCTCCAAGCGCTTGCTAAAGTGCACTGGCACTGCGAGGCAGCCGAAATTTACATTCACATCGAGCGGACCCGAGCAGTACGGGGAATCGCCGTCGCTATCGGTGGGCGGTTACCTATGCAGTCGTTCTCTGTCTACTCTCTATCTATTAGTGTCTAATACATTAAAACGCAATCCGTAAGATTCAACTCGCCAAACCTGTATATGTACATTTTTGCAAGATATTACGATTTTAGTATTTAATTTAAATAATAAAGTTGAAATAACTCAGAAATGAGAAAGTAGCTTGTTACCTTCTTCCCCCAAGCCCTTCAATTATTCTATAGTCTAGTGCAAGCGAAAGGTCTTAATATACAGTGTGTCTACGTAAGTTGGCGGCATATAGAAAACTTTTTAATATTAATTTAACGAAAAAAAATTATTCTTTATACAAAATTCTGCATGGTTCAAAACCTAAAATTCAATTATCAGATTTCAAATTGTGTCAGTCATGTATGAGGTTTGGCCAAAAATATAATTTTTGCTCTAGAGTAAAGTAATTGTGTGTATTTTTGCTAGTATCGCGAATTGTTATAAGGAAAAGATGTTTAAAATTAAAAATTACTTCCAAATATGCAATTTTGTTTACTTTCAAAAAAATATAAAAAGAAATAAATAAAAAATAAAAAAAAATAAATAAAATTAAGCAAACATAACCCTTGAATGAATTGAGCATCTTTGCTAAATTTATTATCCCCGTTTTAAATAGGGTCGTTCCTAGGGTGAATTGCGCTCTGGTGCAAAAAATTATTGACCGCCTCTAGAAGAAAATGTATATCTATATATACAGGGTGTTTCAGAACTATTAAGAAAAAAACCACGCCACTTACTCTTTTGACGTTTTTATATATATTTTTTTATAATTAAGCAATTAATAATAAAACTTTTTATTCTTTTTGTATCAACCTTCGTTTTCAAGAAAAAATAGTAAAGCTACCTTAATTTCTTCTAAAAATCGACATCGACAACATAATATCGAAAGCAAAAATTCAAATAAAACAATTATTTGCCTTAAAATAAATTAGCAGTCGTCATACAAAGAAAATACAAGAAACTAAAAAGATTTATTATGAATTGCTTAATTATAAAAGAATATAAAAACTTCAAAAAAGTCAATGACGTATTTTTTTTGCTCAATAATATAAGTTGCGGTGCCCACTAAGACGCTACTGGACCTAATAACAATATGTTTGGGGTTAAATAGGCACCTTATTACTTTGACTCTTTGTTTGACCTCCGGACAGTGCGGACGTGCGTAGAGGACCAGTTCTTCCCGGGGTGGCGGTTGAGGTGCCGTACGGACGTTTTTACCTTCGGGAATCAAGGAAAGACTCACGCTAAATTGACGGCATCTTTCTTCTGGATCTAAGCGCTGTGAGCGAAGATTCCCATAAGCTGATGGTATCCTGTTAGGTAGTGAACACTCAAATGGCGGGAAATAGGTGCGCGTGCCATGGAAATTGTCAGTAGTGAAAGTGAAGGTTATACGTAACACCAGTAGCGGCTCTTGGTTTGACAGCCGACAGTTTATGCATTGTATCGATTGTAGAATTATTTTTGGTTTCTTTTTGGAATTTCTGGGAGCTATGAGCTCGATTATCCAGATTTTCCGCTGACGAAGCTCTGGAAAGCATAGTCCGGAAGAGGGAGAGCTGGTGGATTGGACCTGAAGGGACCAAAACCAAGAAAAAAACAATAGAATAGAATAGAATACATTATTGAAGGTCACGTACGTCAAACGTATTTCTGTCCATTTTGAGGTTAGAAATACTTTAAAGGGTGTTCGTTTTTAGACTTAGTATTAACTATATTTTTTTAATTTCTATAGTTATAAGAGAAGTTAAGAATTTGGTTAGGTATAGAATAATACTAAAAAATGGTTCCTTTTATACCTTTTCTATTTGTTAGCTCAGCTAAAATTTTTGCTTTGCTGAGCTGAGATAAGTTACAAAAGGAAAGCAACTAATAATTAAAAACTCAATTGCTCAATAATAGAGAGATATGGGTGGTGCTGTAACGTCATGCGGTATTAACGTAAGCACTATTATGACAGTTAAGTTATGCGCGATTCGATTTTTACCGTCGCTGGTGGTAATAACGTTACCGCATGGAGTAATTTGCGGGCTAATAACACCACGTGCTATTTAAAATAGCTAATAAAATAACCATGCGCACAATATGTTTCTTTGTTTATTTTTTAAGGTTATATTATTTATTTCGACGATTTCTACAAATATTTTTGTAATAGAAAACAGAGTAAAGTTAAACTACTAATCTTAAATAAAGTATTGCTTTTTTATTTTTGGATAAATGTTTCAGGTGGAAAAAAACGAAAAGGTTAAGATTGTCGGCCGACAATGACCTGGCTTTCTGAAAGCATGTCTTAGTCAAAATTCATTTGGAAAAGTGGGAAAATTTACAGTAAAATGTGTTTAAAATAACGGGAAAAACTTTAGTATCCGCACATTCAAGGATCATTTGCTTTTTAATTTTGTAAATTCGCAGACAGGTGTAATTAACCGTTCGTAATACGGCGCCTTCCATATCTCTAAAACAAACACTAAATACCGTATGCGGTATTTAAATAGCGCCTTACGTAAATAACTAACGTAGGCGGTAACCAAAGTACCCATATCTCTCTAATGATATTCCGTAAATCTAAATCGCAATAGCTGTATGTGTGTTTTTTCATCTTGCACAGTTAAACAGAGAAGTATTAGTACACATATAGACATTTTACGAACATTTCCGATGTTTAGTTTATTGTGACACAGAGTACCAAAAGTGTAATTATCGACTTCTCGAGTAGAAATCTACGATAGAAAGCGAGGTGTTGAATTCTATAGAGTACGGACTCCCGCTACAGGTTGACAATAAGGAATTTTATGACTATGACTTAAGTAATAGCTAGAAACTCTAGACAGATAGTACGTAGTGTGTTACTTATTATGGTATTATATTAAGCCATTAAAGTCCACGAAACAGTAAAATTTTGCCAATACTACCGGGAAAGTAACAAAAGGCTTATGTGAATTAGTTTTAGTATAAGCCGAACAGACGTTGTTAATATACCGGGTGACAACGAGATCATTTATCGGCTGTCATTTTTTTATTTTCGAAACTGACGAAACTTGGTAGGGTTGTTAGGCTAACGAAAAGTCATTCTTAGGTGTATATGATAGGTTTTTAAGGCTTCCGGTTTCACCTAAAATGAATGGAACTTTTGATTTTTAAATGGGACACCCTGTAGATTTTTTTACGGATTCTCCAGGACATTCTTAGTGGCCAATGAACATTTGTTTATAGATTAAAAACTTTATATTGTAAGTAACTTAATATTGAATATTTCATTATTTTATTTCTTTTAAAGTAATAATAACTTTTATTATATTGTGTAAAAGCAGAATAGTTCTTAATAATGTATAAAAGTTTTAATTATCTTAAAATGTTAAATACACTTTTTAATTTTATTCTGGAGAAAAGCCAAATAATATTTTGTTTAAATTTAATCTCCCAGAAAACATAAAATATTGTAAATTTATTTTTTAATTGTTAGACTAAGATACTTTCATACCACCCCTGTATAACAATACAAAATAAGAACTGTAAAGTATTTCGCCGATTACCGCTTTATAAGTGGTAATAAAACATCGAAAGTCTTCCCCGAAATGTGTTCTAACCAGCCAACCTTTTAAATACTTAATACCTCAGATGGAGGAGTTAATAGCCCTTATAAGTGGTAGGAAGGAACTTCATATGGACCCTTTAGAGGAGATTTTTCTTAATTTTTGATGAGAGCACTCGAGCGAACACACCTGGGTGGATTTTGTATCGGTTATTGGGGTTTCTAAGCCGCAATTATATTAGTTCTTTGGGTTGAATATAATATGTCCGATTTGTGGACACAGCGTCGCCTTATTTATAAATTAATTAATATTTATTAACATAAGCATCTTTAAACCTAGTAATAAAACAATAAAAGTCTTTTCCAAAATGTGTTCTAATCAGCCAATCTTTTAAATAGGCATTTAGTACCTCAAATTTAGAGGATATATATATATATATATATATATATATATATATATATATATATATATATATATATATATATATATATATATATATATATATATATTTGGGTTTGATAAAGCTACGAAAATAAAGTTCTTGGTTATTTAGAGTTGAGCTGCATACACAACAAAACTGACGAAACCGAAACGAAGTCTATGATGGCAACGACTAAAACACTTTAACACAAGTTTTAGGTAGAATATTATTTATTTATTCATAAAAAATATTTAAAAAATCCATATTAACGGCAACAACAGCAAGCAAAATATTACTAAGCATTGTCTTACATATAGGTATGTAATATTTTTAACCTATTTTTGGCCAATGAATCTCTCATTTTGCGATGTTCGCTGGTATTTTTAAAAATCGTGTATTTTTTGCCGGCCCAAAAAAATATATATAAAAACTTAATTTTTTTTAATTTAAAAATTTTCGCATACAGAGTTTGCCAAACAGTGACGTCCAAAGTTTAAGGGCTAATTCTATACTAAAAAATATGAAAAAACTTCATATAAAAAATTTGTCCTAAACGTCTTAGTTTTTAAATGTTTTTTTATAATATCTTTTATACCAATTGGTATATTTTTAAAAAATTTGGAAAACGCCTTTTATGGACCAAAATACATTATCTGGCATTCAAGAAAAAAATTATTACCAGTGTCGTCTATAGGGGTTTAACGTTAATATTTTTTAATAAAAAATGGTAAGCCACTTCATTTTTTAAATAAATATATTTTTTAAAATTCCCATTTGGTTTGGAATAAATTTGATCCCTTGAATTTTTATTTGATGCGCGGTTTTTGCGTAAATAAATAAAAACTATTTCTGGGCATGGTCAAATCCCTATCTAGTTAAAGAATAAAATATCAAAGGTAATTTTTCACTGTAGAATTTGATATTATCCATACAGAATGACCGTGCCGAGTAATGGTTTTTATATATTTACGCGAAAACCGTACATTAAATAAAAAAGTCAAAAGATCAAATTTGTTCCAAACTTAATGGAAATTTTAAAAATTATTTTAATTTTTTAAAAATGCAGTGGTGTATCATTTTTTTATTAAAGAATATTAACCTTAAACCCCTTATGGACGACACTGGAAATAATTATTTTTTTCTGGTCAGACGAAAAATGTGTTTTGGTGAATAGAAGGCGTCCCCCAATTTCTTTTAAAAATATGTCAATGGGTATAAAAGTTATTAATTAAAAAAATCAATTTTTACACCCTGTAATTCGAAAACTAAGACGTTTGGGAAAATTTTTTATATAAAGTTTTTTCATTTTTTTAATGTAGAATTAGCCCTAAATATGAATCTATTGTAACAATGCTTTTAGTTTGGCTTCTAGTTCTAGTTGGTCTTGACGGCGCGATACGGACTTTTGTGCATTGTTTGAATAGATAAATATTAAATAATCAATAGAACTATAAATTTTCGAAATAAACATTATTATACAAACTTATTTTTTAATGCTTAATAGTAAAAAGTAATAAAAGATAGGAGTTTTCATTTGAAAAAAAAATAACTGTTAAGGTTTTTGTCAATATAATTTTTAATGATTATTTTTGACCACCCTGTACTTATTATTTGGTAAAATATTAATGCAGTCTACTAAAGAAGGTCTTATTCTACAGCGAATCTAGCCCCAATTCCTATTATTGGCGATTTCTAAGATCAATGAGACCTCTGGTGGTCAACGGCGCAACCTAAGAAAACAGGTGATCGGACATGTTTAACCCAATGATCTAAAAATTAAAAGGATTGCTAATAGAAAATGATCCCCATATATTTTCAATAGACCTGCGCAAGAATTTTTTACCCCACACTGGGAGAATTGCTGTACACCTTTGCACATGCGCAGTTGTTATAAAGGTTAGCATTTTTATTTAAAACCCAATATAGTGTTGGCAACATTGACAAAATTAGCAGTATTTTAATAAATATAGTGGTTGCAACACTGAAAACGTTTACCTATGCGGTGACAGGGTCACACTCATCCTAATTTAATTTATAATTTGGGATTTCCCGATCGTAAAATTCAGGTACGGTCGACCGTTATCAGATATAGTTATTTGGTATTTGGTGTTTCATTTGTGCGTTGTGAGTAATTCTTGGTGTTTTTAAACTTTTATTTAATTTAAGTTGTGCATAACCAAAATTAAATAATAAGTAAGTAGCAAATTTCCTGTTTTAAATAATACTCTTTATTGCCATGCAGTCAATTTTTTAGAGATCAATAAATCCATTATTTTTTGAAATAGTCATGGTTTGGGTTATTTTTTTTTTAGCGGGAAAAATTGTATTTAAGGATTATAGAAAAATATATATGGGGTTCCATTTAAAATAACAAACTTGCCCTATATACGAAAATTGACCGTTTTCGTAAGAAATAAATGTCACAACCAAATGGCAAGGATATAAAAAGAAACTTAAAAAAATCTAAGGCTTTACGCGAAAACCGCATTTTGATAATTTTATTTCTTTTAAAATTATTCGCGGTGAAAATGGGTTAAAATATAGTCGGACACCCTGTATTAGCATTGGACTGATGCATTTATAATTACACAAAATAAAATATGGCAGTTTAATTAAAATAATTTGACATATTTTCAAGTTATAACACGTAGCCATAAGCAATTTCGTCGGCAATATCACGATGTGGCGTATCTCAAAAAGTAGGAAAATTGACTAGAGTTGATGTAATTGCTTAAAAAAGTTGCTTCTTAATATTACAAATTGGCATATGTTAGATTTTGATATCTTTAAAAGTTATAGAAATATAATACTAAGCCTATTTCATTTTACTAAAAAAGAGTAGTACAAAAAATACCTAAAAAGCACCCTCGTGAAATTTAAACATAAAGATACGCCGCTTTGTGATATTGAGGACGATTTATACCATATAATATCTTGTAGATTGCTTATTGCTCGTATGTTAAAAAAGGAACATAGGTATCTTTCTGTGGAATGTTTTGAATAAAATTAAATAGTCCAAGCGATTCCATTGCGCTTTAAGCCTAGTTTAAGATTATTACATTATCAAGTTGGCATTTGTAGTCAAATTAAATCAATAATTACTTACTGGGTACATTACCAATTTTAATATTTGTAATTCGCTTTTTTTTTGTGGTTTCAATTACAAATATAAGGTCAGTTTGGCCCTAACCCCAAAAATAAACAATTTCAATGGCATTACACGCCAAACTTAACTGAACGACAACTGCTACGCCAACGGGAACGAAATATCAGTTTATGAATTGAGATTTATTCCTCAAACAAGTTACACCAAATCTTATTGCTTTTATAATAAAATACCAACTATTCAGTTTTGTTGTGTCAAGGTAGTGTTAAGAAGGAAGATAATAATACATAAAATAGCGTGCAGGTTTGAGGTTAAGTAAAAGTGGGTCCTCATGAATCAAAAAGAAGGTGTTTTAGTAATAAAATGGAATTTAAATTGAGATCAGTGCTTCTAAGCACTCTCGTTTGCTAAATCTTAATAAAATCGGCGATACGACCGAAAAATAAAAAAATATACAACAAAAAATAGTCCCCAATATAAAACCGGTTTACTTTTTAGGGACTGCTATGAAAGACGAATACAGACTTAAAATAAAATATTTAAATATGTATACCCCAAAATTACTTGGTATATTTTCTTTATAAATGAATCATATACAAAATGTTAAACCCGGTCCTGTTGTTTGTTTTCGGCTAGTCAGTAAATGTTTATTGCTCATGCCCACAAGTGTACTGCGCGGTGCCCACGTAGGGGTTATTGTGATTTTCGCTGCATTCATCCATATTTATTTTTCAGATCATTGGTTTAACCATTGAAATGGATATAAACATAATATTATTTATTTACTTCGTTATGTTTACCACGCATTTTTGAGCCTTGTGCGTGAATAGCTGTGTGATTTGCTATCAGTTTAATAAAAAGTCTCCCTTTTCACCTATATTAAAACGTTTATTATGGCATCAGAGACGCCATTAACATCTAAAATAAAAAGACGTGTATATAATCAAAATATTATGGTTAGTGAAATTCAAGATTTCTTCTCCTTCCACTGTGCACCTACTACTATCGGGAGTGCAATTGAGGTATGAAAATACTGAGCTTAGCGTCAAAAACAGTTCTTTACTTATTTAGAAAAAGTTTTACATGGCGCTTTCTTCACTAATCACCACTGACAAAAAAGTCTGTTAAAACCATCAAGGGCACTACTCAAATTCACAAATCGAGTTTTACCACACTTAATACGTATAAATTTATACAAATTCACGGCTGTATTGAAACTTAAACAGTATTTTAAACCGTTTTAATACCCGAAATCCGTAACAGGATCAAAGCTAGCTACCTGCATATTACCTACTTCTTTCGACTTTGTTTACGATTAGCAGCGCCCCCATCGGTAGTTAAATTTGCCAATAGGCTTTTGTTAAGAAAAAATCGATCGTTATGTAATGGCTTGCAAAAGTCATTTTTGACATAAAATTTAAAATAGGGCAAACACGGTAAGGTATAGGACATTATACATAAAATAGGTTTAGAATTTTCCGCACACACAGAATCTAAAAAATAAATAATATACAAGGTGTTCTATTTAAAATAAGAAAGTTAACTTTAACTTCCGGTTGAAACGGAAGTGCTAGAACTGTCAATATATTTTAGTTGTATGCCCCTCACTGATTTTACAATGTTACCAAATTTTTAAAAAATTCCAAAGCATACTTTTCGAAGCGTTCCTTGTAGGGCACCCTGTATAATCCCAGACCAGCAAAAAAATCCAATGAATTGTTATAACTTACTTAATTGCCTGTTTTCTATCACTAAACGTCACTATTTGTCCACCCTGTACTATAGAATATTTAACAAGTCTGAAGATAATACTTAAGGTAAATTAGTATAAAGTGTTATCAGCTTAAAATTCTTAACTTTATGAGCTCTTTTAATTTAGCTAATTTAAAATTGTCTGCAAAAACCGACTCTAACTATCTTCTAAAAATATAAAGTTTTATTAGTCGAGTTAAGGAAAAGTTACGCCAAAACTGACATCGATTGATAAGTTTATTGCACCTGCTAAAAGCCAGAAGGTGTTTTATAACTTCGCGTGTTTTTTTAGTCCCAACGCCCTGCTTTTAAAAACGTCTACTTTAGATCTTTGTTTACTCAATGAATCTTTAATGTCTGCATAAATGTCTGTATTAATCATGCCTTAAAAATACGGACTTAACGTTATTTAAAGGAATATTTCTTTAATCTTTTGACAGTCTAGTTTAGAAAGACTTAAAACCTAACACGGTTTTTAAAAATCTCGTACATATACAGGGTGATTCAAATATCGATCACGAAACTTAAGGGGGTGATTCTACTTGACAAAATAAGGGTAGAGCTTCATATAATTTTTTTCAAAATGTCATTCGTTTTCGAGTTACAAGCCGTCAAAGTTCAATTTTTATTTTGGTGTTTTCGCCATATTGCATTTATTTTTAACCAATCCAGTTGATATTTGGCACACAAATCTAGCATTGCAGATTCTAAAATTTTATGACAAAAGTAGTTTTTTAAATACCGCCAGAGGGCACTTTACCTAAAACTTAAAATTTATTTACATTATAACTTTTTTATTTTGACAGATATCGCAAAGTTGGGGCGCCATTTTATAGACAATCAAAAACTTAAAAAATAAGGTACTTTTTATTAAAATCGATAAACCTCACCGTTTAGGCACCAATAGACATCAAAGTTGTCATTAATTTCAATCAAATTACCTACATACATACAGGGTGTCCAGTAACTCAACCGATAAGAAAAAAAAGATCATGGGTTGCCGCTCAGTCCGTCTGCTGACCTCCGAGCAACGGGTGCCTGATCAGGTTCCTTCTAACCAGTCTACCACAAATATTCATGCCGCCATATATGAAAGCGGCGTTTTAACAAACCCTGTCAATGTCAAATGTTTTGGGTGTTGGACTGGGCGAACGCGTCACTTTTTTGTCGGACATTTTTACCAGAATGTTTTACATACAATTTTTTGGGTATCAGACAAAGAGGGTTTCATGACTGTAACCCTTACGATTTTTGGCACAATGTTAAAAAAACTATAAAAGATTCAAGTTTATTTGTTTCTCTATATATACAGAAGGTTTTTTTATCGTTCTTGGATATAGTTAAAAGTGGATGGCAAAATATAAATAAAAACCCTGTACATAAAGTGAATTTTAGGCTTTTTCTTTACACTAAACTTGTTATAATTAAGACCTAACTACGTTTATAGACCACTTTATGACAAAGTGTCCACACTATTAAACATCCATCCGAACTAAATTAGTGCTAAATTAAACTCATCGTCTTAATTGTAATGATCCAACTTTCTGGAAAACAATCGGGTCTCTGGAAGTAACGACTTTGCGTCTCTCATTTACGTTTAGAAACCATAATTTTGTTTGTCAGGGACGAAATGAAACAATACTTTTTTATACATATTCAATAAGTAAGAAAATAAAAAGAAAAATACTTTTTTTTAGGAATATGGAGACTTCCGAGTTTAAATCAGTGGCGAACTTGATACTCATTTGCAGCCAGTAGGATATTTATGTTTTACCCATCTATTATTGATCTGTAATACCTTAGAAACGGAATATATTATGGTAGCAATAACCTGCTATCACACCTAGGGCATTATAAGCGAGCATTATGATAATGCTCGCTTATAATGCCCTAATGCGCTAATATGGAAATTTTATTGCTTATCAAATTTTATTTCTCTCACAATAAAGATCAAGGTTATACAAAAAATAATTTTCCTTTAAACAATACTAAAAATTAAACTTTATTTCCAAAATAAAAATTACAATTTTGAAATGTCCCGGAAAATGTAGCTGATCCCACTATAGAATGGTGGGTGTTTTTTGTGATGGTAGCAGTGGTGGTAGCACTAACGCTATTTTGTATAGAAGAACAGTCCATTAAAGAATTTTCAATAGTCGATACGGAATTAACCTTGGAATTAACTGAATTGGCAATCATTTTGGCTACTTGGTTTTTGGATGAAATACTTTCTTCTATATATCCTTCAGCTACTGAAGAGCTTTTCTATTTCCCATGTTGTTTTAGCGTTTCAAACGAAGCACCTGCCTCAACAAGTAAAGTTGACGATGTGCGACGCAAACAGTGGCCGGTGTAAGCTTCTGCATTATCCAATTTTAAAAATTTTGCGATCAATGTTGGGACGCTTCATATGGTATTTTTCCAATGGGTTGTACTGTACATCGACCCTTTCTATAGGTAAGAAAGAATCTTCGCTCCTTTATTCCAGCTGGTCTTAATGTTGTGTACTTTTTTATTAAATTTAAAGCGCCTTAATCTTCTTCATTGATAGTAAAACTTTTTGAAGTTGAAGTTTTAGTTTCTGGTACCTTTATAACCAAGACTGTTCCTCTATCTTCAATGTCATCAATAGTCATTTTGACCAACTCATCTCGTCTTAAACCTCCAAAAACACCCATTACCAATATGACTTTGTGTACCAAGTAGATATCATCAGGAGCCTTCTTAATAAATTTTAATATTTGTTCTCCTTCCAAAACTTTAGACTTCTTCGGGACGTATCCTTTCGACTTAACTTTTAAAAAATATATGAGACGATTGTATTGCGAAATGTTTATATTTTCATAGACCATCAACGTAGACCTTAGGGTGGAATACTTGGTCCAGAGAGAGTTCGGACTGTATTTTTCCGAATAAAAATAATAAAGTTTGTAAAACATATGTATTAAAATAAAATCCCTTGCCTTGATTTAACTGGAAAAAATTTTTCGGTCGCTTTTTCTTATATTTTGTGGAATTTCTTCTATTTTACACAAATCGTTAAATAAAAATGCCAACTGACTAACTGATAGAAACATCAAAGTCAAACTTAACACCAGTCATTATCTACTTACGTATACAGGTACAGGTCCAACTTATTTTTTATATTGCGAATAAATAATGTAATAAGTCATGGAAAAACTCTTTTTGGGTAAAACATAAAGCATTGTATGCACCACGGGCATTACTGGACTATAATGCCCATCAGGTCAAAATCTAGCCCTCGGGCTATTTCGACCTTCAGGGCATTATAGTCCTAGTAACGCCCTTGATCAATAAATAGCTATAAAATTTTGCCGCCCCTAACAACTTCTACAAATCCATACGATAATTTAATTATAAATTTTTTTCCGCGACCGTTAAAAAAATGCTGTTTTTTTAATTGTTAACATGAAGTTAAAGCACTCCATTCTAGTACACTACATAGAGTGTAAAAAATATAATTTTTTTCACATTTCGAAGCTTTTTTCACACTTTAAATTAGTGTTTTGTTTCAATGCCTACTACAATAAACTTAAATATCAAGTTATGCAATGTAGCAGTAAACGCGACATCAACTGAACCAAACGTTCAAGTTACCTTTGATTTCGTCATTATTTCTTTTAGTTCATGTGTCGCTAGTTTTTAAATTTAACAGTTTGCCAATAAATTTTATAGAAATTATTAAAAACTGATACTAATAATGAATTTGGATGACTAAGAAATTAAAAAGGAATTTATACTGCTTTAGTATTATTTCTACAAAAAGTAAGTACATACAATTTTCTAAAATTAAATGATAAATGAATAGTTATAAAAGGATAATTGTGTGGATATGATTTTTTGTTGCAATAATTTTTTTAGTAGGAGGCACCCTGTTTATTATATGACCACTAAAAAGATCTTTAAAAGAGCTTTAAAAAATACCAAATTTAATATTTCTATATCTCTTATAGTTTTGGAAATATGACTATCCAAATCAGCCACACCTTTTAGCTCGCCTGGCAGGTACTTGTGCTCATCGAAAATGACTGTCAATTTTTTTCACACCTTACTATGAATAAACTAAATCCTAAGAAAAAATTGAGCTACAGCTCCAAGTGTTTTTGTTTTTATTATTTTTTAATCTTTCAAAAATATACAGGGTGATGATGTGCACAGCTGATGCCTGCCAGGTGATGATTGTCGTACTTAGAATGCTATGACTCATCATTATACAAATTTCTAGCCTTACAGGTCTAACGTTACTGGAAGGGTTCCCTAGCTCCAGGGGCGGTCATAGCCCCATAGCCCCCCTTTAATGCCACATCCTTTGTATTTCATACATATGTAATAGCAAATATGGGCATTTTGGGCATTTAATGATGATATCGCCCCCCTCAGGGCTGGTCCGAGGGCTGAGGGTGGTTATGGAATAAGTAAGAAGTAAGCCTTCTTTTTTGCTTTTCAAATACGTGGGAGTTTTTTGTAATTTTATAAATTAAAGAATGAAAGAACAACAATAAAAATAGGGGAGGGGACCTTTTTTTTGCTCTTCAAAAATTTGAAAATTTTGTTTCTTTCTAGGGGCGCCAAGATTGTTGTTTCTTGGCACCTCACAGACTTTTCCGGCCTATGCCCCCCTCAGAAAGTCGATATGACCGCCCCTGCCTAGCTCTTCTACTATTAGTTCATGTTTCAGTAAATTTAAACGATAGTTTGCAAACAAATTTAATGGAAACTATCAAAAAAAAAAAAAAAATAGAAATAATAAATTTGGATAACTAAGAAATTAAAAAGGAATTTATTCTATTTTCGTATTATTTTACAACAAGTAACTACATTTAATTTTCTTAATATTCTTAAATACATAAGCACATTTTTTTTATCTTTGGACAATCCACGAAGGCTGAAAGCCTAAATACTAACGTACCGTGGGTGTCTTAAGTAGGGTAAGAGGAAGTTTGTTAACACGGGACTTAAAAACTAGAAAATTTGGGGGAAGGAAAGACCTCCGCTGGCAGTAGGTTCCACAGTCTAGAAACTCTAGGGATAAAAGAACGAACGAAATGGGAAGTTCGGGGCCTGTCCAACTGAATCGTATAGGGATGTATTGGTGATGGCTAGTCAAGAAGGCGGGTTATTCAAGTAAACATTTCGTTTAAAACGTTTTAAATTTATAGTTACCTAAAAAATTATATAAAATCAGGGAGTTTCCTTATTAAAAGTTATAAAGACGTGTTAATAATAAAAATTATATATATTTAATAGTTTTTTTTTGACATTTAACTTCTTTAAAATATTTCTCCCTATGATTTGGATCTGAAAATTGAGTGTAAGTGTCCCTTAAATACTTACTATTTAAAAGTGTTTTCTTTTGATTTACTATCTTTTTTAAATTTTATTACATACTCTTAATTTTTTTGGTTTATTGTTACGGTATAAAAATTTATATTATGTAATTTTTTATTGATGAAGTTTTCCTGCCTTTTTTCTCATTTTTTCGATTACAAAATTCTAAATATGTTATTTAACTTTTGGGACATTCAACTTATAAAACTGGCAATACTTATTTAATGATAAATGCCATTATCCTAAACTCATTTTTTGCCAATAACTTATTAATGATGGATGCCATAATCCTAAACGCATTTTTCCATCATAACTTATTAATGACGGATGCCATCACATTATCTGCAACACGTGGCCTAATAACGGCCAATTGCCCACTTTCGCGTCTTTTTGATACCTTTTGCCAATGCCTTGCCATTAAATAGTGTTGGCAATGCCAGTAAATTAAATGTACAACGTCGGCAAAAAATGTTACCTATATGGTTTATTTATAATGCATACAATATTAAACCGTCATAAATAAAAAAGCAAATTAAAAAAAATACGTAAAAATCAACAAAAATCGTTGCCGTATGACACTTTAACTAACCATATTTTGCTTAAAATTAACCTCAGCATTTTTTACAATACACCATTTTAAAGATAAGAAAACAGGATTTCTTTTATATTTTTCATTATATCTACATACATAAATGAAGAAGAAAAAAGTTATAACGAGAAATTAAAAAGATAGGCTAGATATCGTTGAAAGTAGAAACACTTGAAAAACCCATATCTTACTTATACACTGTGTGCAAAAAGTCCCGGAACCCCTTAATAATTCGCAAATGCGCTCATTTATCGAAAAGTCTTCCAAATAAAGTTTATAGACATATTTTAGATCTATTTTATAAAAATATGTTTACATGTACAGGGGGCATCACAACGAAGATATAGACACAAGTTACCTTTTTTTAAATGAAATAGTGTATATTTTATTAGATTTTTGAATTCTGCACAAAATTTTAACATGACTTTGTGTAACATATGCTATACCTAAACTCACTAGTTTAAAAGATACAAGGGTTTAAAAAAGTATTTTATCGATATTTTTTATTTTCACCTGTTACAATATTTACTTAGTTACATTTACATAGTAACATTTTTGGGTATGTATGACATGTATAAGTGACGTTTGGTAATTATTGAGCAGTTGTTAGTTAAACTATTTAAAATAACTAGTCATGGCACTTTCTGAGAAAGAGAGAATAACGCTTCTTATGATCAAGGAGGTCAGTTCCAACATTTAATTAAATAGGTTAAGTGTTTACAAGTTATTTTTGTGTCAATTCTGTTTTTATTAATAAGTGTTTTCATATTTTAAAAGTTAATAAATATTTACATTATATTTTTTTAAAATCTTGTATCTTTTAAACTAGTGAGTTTAGGTATAGCATATGTTGCACAAAGTCATATTAAAATTTTGTGGAGAATTCAAAAATCCAATAAAATATACACCATTCCATTTAAAAAAGGTAACTTGTGTCTATATCTTCGTTGAGATGCCCCTGTACATGTAAACATATTTTTATAAAATAGATCTAAAATATATTTATAAACTTTATTTGGAAGACTTTTTGATAAATGAGCGCATTTGGGAATTATTAAGGGGTTCCGGGACTTTTGCACACTGTGTATATTGTCTTGGAACCTTGTACTGTAAATTACTTTAAGGGTAATTGTTTTCTCTTTCAACTAAATATACTATTGCCTATACCTAGAACTGCGTAGAAAAGAGTTACAGAACATTGTTTGCGAAAAATAGGGAAAATTTTTACAAAATCGTTTCTCGAACACTATAAACACTGGAGACTTCCACTTAGTGTCATTTTGTAAAAGAAGGAGAATTTTTTTCTATAACCCAATGCCTATACCTAAACCCCTATGGAAGTTAGAGGGCAAAATACAAAAAAAACGTGTTTTGTTTGCGTCTTTTTTAAGCATATTTTTGTCAAAAATAACTTTTTTTTAATTCGGCAACGCTATTTGATAGAGAATTTAATTTTCTACGACTTTTCTATTGACTACTACCTAAAAAATGCGTAGTTTTCGACCTAACCTCCAAAAACTGAAAAGGGAATGTTTCCCCGTTTTCAAAAACTTTGTAGTAGCTTTGTTCGCGGGTTCGATTCCGAACCGGTTCGCGGTCAGTAAAATCCTGAATTTTTAGTAACAGTTCTGTGTTCGCGCGGGAATCAGTTCGTTACCGGTTCGTAACCTGATTAGCAGTCCTAGGATTTTTGTTGGAACTAAAAGTTCAGTTCGGAATTTCATGCGCATTGTCGACATGGTCAGCTGTTTTCTGTTTTTGTGGTACAGAAATAAACCGTTGTATTACAGTTTATTTTTTTCTGCCACTTTTTATGCGGGTTAATATACCTCTTGAATATTTTTTATATTTTTGTGATTTTGAGCGTATATACCTAAACAAAGTATTTTTAATTGTATTCCGTATGAATGTATGTATGCAATAAAATAAATAAAGATTTAATTAAAAATATAGACAATAAAACAAGATTTTACCATTTCTTGTTGTTTGAATTTTATCTTTAGTTAAATACACATACTTGTGTTAAAAACGAGAGGAGGCAGGGAATCCCTCGTCTTCCGCTAAGAGACCTCGAGTGGCTTTCGACAATATAACAATTTACCTTTTTGTTTGAATTTAACTTTTTTTTGAAGTATCCAATTTAACCATGAAAAATCCTAACCAAAAGGCTAGGTTAGAATACATCCTCAACTGTATAGAAAATCGTTCGCGGTAAATAAAAATTCCGAACTAATAAATAACTAGACATGCGCTTTAAAACAATTCTAAACCCGTTCGGTTCTCGTTCAGAATCAGTGCATTACAGGACCCACGAACAAAGCAAATATTTTGGGATCCATTGACCATATGAAATAATAAAACTCTTTTAACGTTGTAGTTCCTCTTTACACTATTTTTTGTACAGTATCAATAGCCTAATACACCCAACAATAGAAATGACCAGATGAACCTAATTATATACACATTGTATACCGTTCTTCAAGGGCTATTGTATTATTATAAACATGTGTAGACCATTTGTACCCCTAAGAATAAACATGTACCCTGTAGTTTAGGATATTCACTATAAAAATATAGTTAACACTACATAAAATTTACTCACGTTTTCATAAAAATAAAGTAATAGAAAACAAGGTATTAATAAATGAAATACAGGGTGAGTCAAAAGACTGAAAAAGCCCATTAACTTCTTAGTTTTGGTTAGGTAAGTTTTTTTAAAAGTAGAGGCACAATTTAATTATTACACAGCCAAAAACCTAACTTTTTAAATAAAATGCCATGTCAGATATTAGCGATTTTCCCATGCATCAAAATGGTTTATATTTAGCCTTATGCTGTAAATAGGTTGACTTGTTTCAAGCTTGCAATAGTAAAGTAAAAATGACATTTGACAGATAATTTGATAGTTTCTATGCAGTTACAAATTCTAGTAAAGGTTGAAATTAAAATGTTTTTAAGATTTAAATTTGTTAATGCCCAGTGAATACTAAATTATCTGTCAAATGTCATTTTCATTTTATAATTTCAAGCTTGAAACAAGTCAATGTACTTAAGCCATGTACAGACTTGGATATAATCGGCACAACATTGTCGGCTGACTGTATCTGGTTCCAAAATTATTCAACAACAAAGTTGCCCAACATTTGCGGATACAAGTGTTTAGCGTCCACACTAGTTTTAAAGCTCGTACAAACCTGCAGATGTTTCCATATTAAATGGAAAACAGGCGACTTGCCGATTCCTTGGATAAAAACGCCCACCGATGTTGCCATGGCGTTTGCTACAAGTCGGCCGACCGATGTGCAACATTCAAGATACAGTCGGCCAACAAATGGTTTCGCCGATTGTATTCAAGTCTGTACGTGGCTTTACAGCATAAGGTTGATTGTTTAAAACGAAAACCGTTCATCGTACGGAAACATATCAGGAGACCAAATAAACCCCAAAGTAAATGAGTATTTCAAAAATAATATTTATTCGAGAAAAAAGCAATGGCGCACTATTTTTAAACTTTTACAGCACAAAATGTATTGTAATGGTCAAAGGAAGTGTACCAAATTTCGGGCCAATATCTGGAGTGGGAAGAAAGTTAACTTTAACACCCTGTATCTCGGAGAAAGAAAGCATTTTCGGATATAATTTTATTTATAATAATCATAAGCTTTATTGTCATAAAAAATATTTAGATATCTTTGTAGACAAAGCAAAAACAATAAATTATATATACATATACAACAAAGACAGATACACACACAAATATATAATAGTAAAAAGAAATACCTTTTATGGAAATGTATCCTTGATTGTTTTAACATATTTTTTTAATTTCTTTATGTTTTTAATATTTTTTATAAAATCTGGTAAATGATTAAATATCTTTTTTGATTCATAAATTATAGATTTTTTAATCATATTAAAATGTGGTATAAGTAGATGAATGCAGGAGATATTTCTAAAATTATATAAAGAGTTTTTATTATAATTACACCAATATTTTTTATATATTAAACAAACAGTTTCCAATATAAAAATAGATGTCAGTGTTAATCTTATGTTTAATAAATAAAGGTTTGCAAGATTCCCTAGATTTAATTTTGCAAATAGTTCTTATAGCTCTAATAAAAATTGAGCTTAACAGATTTTGACTAGAGTTTTCCCAGAAACAAATACCATATCTTATTATTGATTCAATTAATGTTAAATAACTAGTTTTCAGTAGTGGAAAATCAAGTCCAGTAGAAATAATTCTAAGAGCATAACAACCTGAGCTAATTTTTTTACATACATTTTCAATATGTTCTGAAAAATTAAGGTTTTTATTTACATAAATACCAAGAAATTTAGTAAATGAAGGATTGTTAATAATTTCATTATTTAAAGGAATATTATTAAGGTTACACCTAAATATATTTGTTTTATTTGTGTTAAAAGAAAGTAAATTTGAATCCCACCATTGTTTAATTATTAAAATATCTTTTTCAAAATTTTTGTTTAAATCATTTACATTTTTATTAGGCCACAAAATTGTAGTATCATCTGCAAATATTGTAAATTCGCCATTAATTTTAACTGAACCTAAATCATTTATATATAATAATATAAAAATTGTTTTTATTCCTTGCATTTTATACAGTATTAATAGGAAAATATCAACTTAATAAATAATAGTTTAAAAAAACTAAAAAACACGCTTTTATATGTAACCGAACTAAAAATTAGAAAATAATTTTTCATTATAAAGAGTTTGTCACTTCAGAGTAAAAAGCGTGGGGTGCATTTTACTATTTTTTCATAACTTTTTCCTCATAGATATTTACAAATGAAATAATTATAACATTTAATATATTAAGCACCCCACGCTTTTATTCTGAAGTGACAAACTCTTTATAATGAAAAATTATTTTCTAATTTTTAGTTCGGTTGCATATAAAAGCGTATTTTTTTAGTTTTTTTAAACTATTATTTATTTTTCATTTTTTAGTTCGATATATCAATTAGTTTTTTAAAAATAAATGCTCCAGTTTATTCACAAAAAAATTCCTTCGCCATTTTGTCAAGAGACACAGAGGATCTGTAAAGGAATTTATTTATCCTGGCGGTCCTAATTAGGATAACGGGATACTGTGTTTAAATTATTGCATTGTCATCAGTCCTTGATAGGTGTGCAAAGTTTCAAAGAAATTGAATCGCTGGAAGTTGGTAAAAATTAGGCTCAAAGATTCCGTTACATAGATAGATAGATAGATAGATAGTTACAACCCAAGCTAATAAAAGCGTGTTAAAAATAAGCCTGTATATTCACATATTTTTTTTAATGGAGAATTACCACACATAATCACGGTAATCCACTTCAGTCTTTGTTGGATGTCCCTAGACTTATAAATTTGCATAAACAAAAATAATATTTAATATTACTTAATAAAAAGTTTAAATAAATAAAAAATATATTTTTCCACGACCGTTAAAAAAAGTGCTGTTTTTTAAATCGTTAACATGAAGTTAAAGTACTTCATTCTAGTACACTTCATAAAGTGTTAAAAAAGTAACTTTTTTAAACACTTCTAATTAGTGTTTTGTTTCAATGCCTACTACAGTAAACTTAAACATCAATTTATGCGATGTAATAGTAAACGCGACATTAACTGAACCAAACGATCAAGTTACCTTTGATTTCGTCATTATTTCTTTTTAGTTCATGTGCCACTAGTTTTAAAATTTGACAGTTTGCAAATAAATTTAATAGAAATTATAGAAAATGAATAGTAATAATAAATTTGGATGACTAAGAAATTGAAAAGAAATTTATACTGTTTTAGTTTATTTTTACAGAAAGTAAGGACATACAATTTTTTGAAATTAAAAAATAAATAGAAAGTTGTGAAGAGAATAATTATTGTCTGTTAAAAAATAAGGAGGCTATGATTTTTGTGGCGATATAGTGGCTGTGCTGCAAAAATGAAAATTAATAAGTTTAGATAAATAAAACATGTACAAAATGGTATTTTGGGAAATTTTTATACGGTCGTGGAAAAAATATAGTATGTAACACATGCGTTATGTATCTTTTTTACTAATTAAACTTTCCATTCGTAAGAAGAAAAGTATCGCTTTATGCACTTGTTAAATAAATTACTCTTATAACTATTTTTCTTAAAATTTTCGCAATATTCTGCCATATCTCCCAAATTATCAACGGCCGACGCCTCAACAGTTCACCCTGTGCCGTGCTCTCTCAGTAGCTTTTCCAGATCGATACGGTGTGCAGAGCAACACGATTTGAGACCAGAGAGACTGCTTGTGTTTGTGCTCTCTGCCGACACAGCCACAGAGAATCTCGAGCTTTGACGGTGAGGAGCTTTTTCGGAGTCCGCGATTTCTAAGTTGGATTTATTTCACTGAAACCTAAGGTATTTTTGTGAAAAATCGGTCGTTGAAGCGGTTGTCGGACAGTTTTCGTTGGTATTTTTGTGAGAGAGCGGTGAGATTTGCTGAAGGTAAGTGATATTATTAAGATAAAATAATATAAACTCAGTTTGTAGTTTGGGGAAAATATATTTTTGGCATGAGTTTCTGCTTTTATGCAGCTCCAGAATTATATCTTTGGGTTTCTGGCTTTTTGTAACATATATTTTAATAAAATGGGTTTAAGCTAAAGATATTTACGTAGATCTAAATTAATTTTTAGCTATATAGTGTGTTAATTAATTATGGGTATTAAATTTACAATACAATTTTTTATGTAATTTTAAAATAAAGTAAAGTTCTAATCTTAACGTAAATGGCTCGTTTTTAAGACACTGGGTGTTAAACTTAAAAAATAAATTGGATGGATTTGGTATATCCTTAATCCTGTTTACCCAATATTGTAGTAATTTGGAAGTGTTATTTATGGTGGTAAAGGACTAATCTGGCACTAATTTAGTTAAATGTATTAGTCCAGTAGCGTCTCGAGCGGCACATGAACAAATATTTTCGACAAAAAAATGTTCGCCACTGACTTAAGGGGTTATATTCAGTTAGAAGACCGAAAAAGCCCATTTTTAAAAATTTCTCTGAAAAGCCCTTTTATTTTATTAATTTAGAACTTTGTACATATATTCTGTAGATTTTTAACGATATTTTGAAATATTTAATTTGTCAGAAAAAATCTCTGTAGCCGATATCCGTGTGCTCCTCTTAAAAAAAGACTTTTTGCGGTGGCCACTATATCTCTGGACTGGATCGTCTAAAATGAAAAATCAAACGTATATGGTTTCACAAATGTATAATCTATAAATTAATCGAAGGGATAAGCAAAAAGGCTGTTTTTCAACCTCAAAAATTGATTTCAAGCTCTTTGATTACTTGCTAATAAATTGACTTTGCATTTTGGCGAAAATATATTTTTGGCAGGAGTTTCTGCTTTTAAGGCAAAACTTTTTTCATAATTAGAAGCATTTGAAGTCTTACACAAAATATGTGCCGTGAAAAATTTCATATGGCTATAGTTTTTAGAAAATTATAGATTATTTGGCAAAATTTGATTAGTTAATTAAATTTGATCCAGTTCACTAGAAAAGTAAAACAAAAGAGGATTTGATTTTAAAACTTTTGATTTTCCCTGGGGAGGAAGGAATTACCAAAAAAATTTTTTTTTTGCAAAGTTCAAAATAAAAATGTTCTTCACCAATTTTTTCATTTTAAACCAATAGCATCTGGTATATGGTTAAATAATAAATACTAAGGGAGTAATTTGGCGCTATCTTAATAATATTTATTAGGTATGCGTCCTTAAATTATCTTACTGCAATTAGGAAAGACCCTGTTTAAAGCTGTGTCTATATGTTATCATCTAGAGTCACCGCCTTTAGTTTCGTCATCGATTTTTGAATCACCCTGTATATTCTTAAAAACTCCCTATAACCAAAATATAGGGTACCTGAATATCTACTTATGATTTTGATACTGAAACTTCTAAAAAATATCACAATACTTGGTACACTTTTTATTTTTAAGGATATTTCTAAATAAATATCCTGTATTTTAGTAATTAAATGACATTATAAGAATACAACAAATAAATTATTTTAATCTTTAGATAAATATTAATTATTAATTTTTAACCAATATAATAGTCTCTGAGGCAGTACTGAAACTGACTTCATGATAATGGGTACGTTCATCCGACATCAGCAGCTTTTTGTAAGCACAAAGCGATTCAGCGGAAAAACGACCCAGCAGTTGGCAAGTCTCTGAACGCTTCGCTTATTAGTTCGACATTTCAGTTAAAAAATATAACCAAAATGTGACAGATGACTAACAGAACTTCCCAAAGGTTGACATTTGCGCGAGCCCAAATAAATGCTGAGTTTGGTTAGCATAAATAAAAGACCGCTTTGTAAAATGGACATGTGCTGAGTTCAAGCAGCTTGTCTGTCATCCGGTCGGGTGAACGCGACCGCTTACCAAGCAACTCAGCCGCTGACGTCGGCTGAACGTACCCAATAATACTTTTAAAACCTTTTTAGGGGTTTCTTTTGACGTGTCTACCAAGAATATTTATAACGCCATATATGGAAGCGGCGCTTTAACCCAGCCTTTCATGCCATGTTGACATGTTTCGGAAGTCGGACTGGGCAAACGCGTCACTTTTTTAGTCGGACAAGTTTACCACAATGTTTTACAAGCAATTTTTAAACATTGTGCCAAAAATCGTAAGGGTTACAGTTACGAAACCCACCCAATCCGATTACCCAAAACATGTCCATGGATCTTATGGATTCGTGACTGAAAGCACTCCGCACATGGGTCGGTAAAACTGCGAGGAGACCGGGATTTTTACAGCCTTCAACAGCACGTATGCGTATCTCAGCAATCTGCGTCCTTTAGTAAACAAATGCAATACAGAACTGTTTTGTATTTTGTTTACAGTGTGTGTGATTTATGTTGTGATTGTGTCTGATTGTTACAGGGGAAAATAAGTGTTACCTTTAGAAATTTTTGGATCAAATATGGATTTATTTAATATTAGATTTGTGGAGAAAGTTAAAAAACGTCCTGTAGTTTATAATTATATTTTAAAAGAATATATGCGAAAAAAATTACATAGAACGAGTTTGGAATAAAATAGCAAAAGAAGTCAACCTGCCAGGTAAAATATTTTTATTTTATACTGTCCAGTAAATCCAGTTACCCTGTATTAATTTGGGGCCGGTAAATTGCACATTACGGTACCTGGTACCGTAATGTGGTGCCTAGCTAACGCTGTCATGTATCATTATAAATGTCCACGTGATCATTATTGTTATGCTTTGATTAATGTCATTTTTGATGCCAAAATGAAATTAAATCTTTAAATACTCACATATTAAGCGATTTCATCGGATATTAGAATATACAGGGTGTCCGGGAAAATGTGGGAAATCTCTCGCACACGTATGGAACAGATGAAAATAACACGACAAGTTCCTATAAAATTTTTCCGTTTAGGCCCCCTGCGGAGATATGATCCCCTAAAGGGGGCAGCTAGAAATCGATTTTTCGTGAATAACTTTTAAAGCGCTTTGTATAATTTGTTAATATTTTAGTACGATGCATACTAGTAAAGACCTCTTAAAATAGTGCCCTTGAAACTTATGTCGCTTCTTTAGTTTGCCAGGGACGGACTAGTTTTCGCACATTATTGATAATATTTTTTACGCCTTGTATGGTGAAGACACAAAAAATATGTTTTTGGGTAGTTTAAACCTTTTGCTAAAAAAAGGTACTCTTGTTTGATATGGATAAAATGAGCCGTTTTCGAGTAAAAAAATATTTTAACAATAAGAGTTTATTTTTGTTTAATAATACAATATTTTATTTTAGATGTAATTTGTAATTTTTGATTCAGTATTGAAGTCCTCTCGTAGCAGGTCAGGAATTTGTTGCAAATGTTGTTAATTAATGTTTTTTTCTCGAAAACGGCTCATTTTATCGAAGTCTAACAAGAGTACCTTTTTTTAGCAAAGGTTATATGAATTTCTACTTGTACATAAAATATATTTTTTACCAACTTTAGTAAATAAAAATGATAAGATTACTTCAAAAAGACTTTTTATTACATTTTTTAAAGTATTTTGTTTAACTAAAGTTGGTAATTTCTATTTTATTTAAACCTATATCTAGCGTTATCTATTTAATACCATTTAGGAACTTCTTGTAAAATATATATTTATACCAACTTTAGTAAATGAAAATTATCATATTACTATAAAACAGACTTATTGTTACATTTTCAAAAATATTCTGTTTTACTAAATTTGGTTATTTCTATTTAATTTCGACCTATCTAGCGTTACCTATTTAATACCGTTTAGGAGCTACAGCTAATATAATTTTTTTATCAATTTGACAGTCACAAGCGAAGAATAATCATAGTTATATGGAGAAGAAGTCTGTTACATACGTAATTTAAGTGAAATAATTTGAAACTAACAACATGTTCTCTTAAAATTTTATAAATAATATTTATTCATTAATTTTCATAAGGCAGTATGAAATAAAATATTATACGATACACGTCCGTTAGATGTTATTACAGTACTCGTTTATATTCCATGCTCGGCTCCTGCTTCGCCTCGTCCGTAAGCATCTCGTACTGTAATAAGTCACCTACCGGACTTATAACGTAAAAAACTAAAAATTATAGCAATCTTTGACCCGGTGAAGGGGTAATTTTTGCCCCGTCGCGTCGGGTTCGAAGAACGTCGGCGTTCTCCGATTGACATATTCTTTCATTGGCTGGGAATATAGTTAACATTGACCGTTAAACGTATGCTAATCTCTGTACGGTTGTCGCCACTTCAAACACAAATATACGCGTATAGTGTATCTCAAAGTATATCGGTTTGGCTTTTGACGGGCAATACCTCAATAAACCTTTAAAGATTTATGACCTATTGTTATTGGGCAAACCTATGAGTTCATAATGACAGGGGTGGGCCAGGTATAAATATCTCTTGACCATTTATATAAATATTTCGGCTAATATTTTAGTTACATAAGTATGTCGCGTCGAAATCATTTGTCATTAGATGCAAAACAGGTTGTAAAAAATGTGTATGAAACTTTAATCAATAGGGGACTTATTAAACAAGAAGCTTTAAAAGAAACCTGTCTACTTACAAAATCTCCAATATCGTCAATAAGGGATATTATTAATAGTGAAGAATTGAACAAAAGAAAAAAGCGTAGTGATTTTCGATCTCACCGTATAGGCAATAGTGATCAAGACCTAATAAGAAGGAAAATATATTGACTTTATGAAAGCGGAGTTGTTCCTACCTTGGATAAACTGAAAACAAAGCTAAAAGAAGACGACACTAATATAAATATTAGCCGTGCCACCCTCCATAGAGTTGTTTGTAAAATGGGATTTAAATACCGCAAAATAGACAAAAGACAAGTAGTAATGGAATCGCACAGATTACGCTCTTGGAGATTTAATAATCTTCAAGAAATTAAAAGATATAGGTTAAAAAACAGATCCATAATTTACCTTGATGAAACATGGTTCGATACACACGACACAGTATCCAAAGGATGAGTGGATTCCAGTCAAAACTGTCAGACGTCTGCTACACAAAGCACCAGCTTCATCAAGTTCAAAAACTGAAATCCAGGAATATTTGTTAGAAAATAATATTTATTTTGAATTCAGTTACAAAAAAGCGCAACTCAACACAAGTCCTAAATTCGTATGCAATTACAAAACAATATGTATGTGACAATTTGGCTGAACAGGCTGGGCATACTGTCTTACGTCTTCCTCCGTATCACTGTATGTTTAACCCCATAGAACATTTGTGAAACCAAGTAAAATCAAAGATTAGAGCAGAAAATGTTACACCACCCAGTGTTATAAATTTGATAAAAAATTTAATTACTAATGTACCAGTTGAGAGCTGGAAAAATTCAGTACAGCACATTATAAAAATTGAGGGCATTTCTGTACCAAACAACATAAATCGTATTGTAATTAATCTCAACGATGACTCTGATAGTGAAACCGAATTAGATTTAGATATTTAGAAAAAAATGTAATTACGTATAGATAATATAGTTATAAATTTATGTATAATTATTAAAACTTTGCATATATTTAATTTCTTAATGTAATTTTAAGATTATACCTACTAAAATAAACAATAAATTATAAATCTTTATATCATTAGAGTCCGTCCCTTATGTTCTGCCCTTTAATACCTACTGATCTGCTGTTTTATTGCTGTCGGCAGGTATATTGGAGTACTGCCGTCAAAAGCCAAAGCGATATACTTTGAAATACACTATACATACTGTCGAAAGCTCGTCGAATCTCTGTCTCGTCGTTGTTTTACCGACCCATGTGCTGGCTGACAAATTTTGGAATAATGTTAAACAAATGCATGTAAAACTTTGTGGTAAACTTGTTCGACAAAAAAGTGACGCGTTTGCCCAGTCCGACACCCGAAACATTTGACATTGACAGGCTGGGTGAAAGCGCCGCTTCCATTTATGGCGGTATGAATATTCGTGGTAGACTCGTCACAAGGAACCCCCTAAAAGGTTTTAAAAGTGTTATTATCATAAAGTCAATTTCTTTACTGGCCCGGGGACTAATATTTCTTAATTATCTTGTATTTTAGTAATTAGATGTCATTATAACAAATAATTAATTTTAATTTTTTGATAAATATTAATTATTTTGTTTCCTTTATATTTTTACCCAATATAAACAAAACAACTTAGAAAATCGCCAATTAGCAATTTTTTTTTGTTCCAAACAAATTATCTTATTTTTCTTGGGTAAAAATGAAATCAACGAAAAAAATATACGAAATGTTTTTCAAAGGTATTTTTTTCTGAAGTTCAACGTCGAAAATGTCTTTTAAAAGAATTAAACCCTATTAGTTTTTGTTGTACCTCATTTTAAAAGAAAGAATACACCTTAATTACCTATCGAGAATGTCTTCGAGGCATTTTTTCTCGAAACAAGAGGACAAAAATACAGAAAGAACTTGGTATTTTAAAACAATTTGTTTGTTTTCTTTTAACAATCGAAAGTTTTTTAGAATGCCTTGTGTTGTTCATGGACATTGGAAAATTACAAAATATATATACTAGGGCTGGCAACCGAAACCGGTTTTTCGGTTCACCGGTTACCGATTTTCGGTTAACCGCGGTTTTGGCCAAAACCGAAAACCGGTTAACCGGTTTTGAAAACCCGATTTTCGAATATCAGTTAACCGGTTTTAAAAAGAGGTTTTCAAATACCGGTTTTTCGGATAATCGGTTTTCGAATACTGGTTTTTGGATAATCGGACCGAACTCGAAAAGCGGTTCTTCGAATATCAATTAATAGGTTTTTGGTTGATTGCGGTTTGTATCTAAAAAAGAAAAACCGTTCATTTTTTAAAATCGGATATTGGTTGACAGATTATACAGGGTGGTTCATTTAACCTTAGACAGGCAAATAACCAGAAAACGGCGCATTTTAGAAGAAAATGTTTCTAGTAAGAATTGTTTGAAATAAAGGGGTAAATTTAAAAACCGATTTCGGTGTATCGATTTTGAAAATCGTTTTCGGTTTTTCGGTTTTAAAAACCGGTTTTTAATACCGGTTTTTAATGCCGGTTTTCTAATACTGGTTTTTAAAACCGTTTTAACCGAAATCGGTGTTTTTAAAAACCGGTTAACCGGTTTTGTTTTTTCCGGTTTTTGCCAGCTCTAATATATACAGTGCAATTCAATGAAAACAAGCCAACTCTCATAATTTGGTTATTTTAACACTTATAAAAAAATTCTGAAATACGTCAATTTTTATTTTTAGAGGGACATAATTTTGCGTCAAAATTTGCTTATTTAAGGTCATCTTCTCCCCCACCAACACAAACGTCAAAAAGTTTAAATGGGGAAGGGGGTCAAGTGGTACATCATTTTAAAGCTCCTGACGAGTACTTTATAACCCTAGAATATAAAGCCCATATTTTCTTCTACAACAAAATGGCGGAACTTTAAATAATATCTGATTGAGATGGCCGTATTTCCGAAACTAATAAAGTTAGATGTTTCTAATGTAGTATTTTCTTAAAGCTCTTTTAAAAGTCTTTTTAATGGTAATACTAGTGATAAAATACAAGGTAGGATAAAAAGTGTATATATTTTTTTTAATAAAGCACCCTGTATATTATATTACCAATAAAAGATCAATAGAAGAGCTTAAAGAAAATACCACAATAGGTACATCTTTATTAGTTTCGGAAATATGGCCTTTCCAATCAGGTATTTGGGAAATTTTTAAAGTACCGCCATTTTGTAGTAGGTGAAGATCTTGACTTTATATTCTGGGGTTATAAAGTACTCGTCAGAAGCTTTACAATGATGTATCTTACAATGATGTGACCCCCTTTTCCATTTAAACTTGTAACGTTTATGTTGGTGGGGAAGGGTTAACCTTAAATAAGTAAATTTTGACAAAAAAATGTGGGTACAAATATCCAAATTATGGGGGTGGCCAAGGAAGATAAACTTCTTAATAAGGAGCGCTCAATTTTTTATATTTGTCCGAAAATATAGGTTATGTTTGTGACGTCACCTTTTTGCCATAATATTTTTTTATCTATCTAGTTGTAGTACTTTTTCCGCTAATTAACGTGCTTCCAAAAGAAAAACAATTGAATTTTAGGTTTTTTGATTTATTGCCGTCTTAACATTGATCACCCTGTAATTCCGACCAATGCTGGAGTTTGCTTAGCTAACATCTTATCCAACAACTACCAAGAGTCCAAAACTATGCTTTTTCCATTAGTTGCACAATTCGCTTTGTATCCGATAAAAATATTGTTTTAATTTTCATGTAAGGTAGTATAAATATTATTATGTTTTTAATTTAAATATATTGCATTATGGAGATAAAAATAAACTTATTGGAACTATGAATATTTTCGTCCGATCGAAGAAAAAGTAATGTAATTGATTTTACACTCAGTCTTTCTTATCGACAACTCCTGAATATAGGAATATTTATTTAAATCCTAATACTTTTGCATATTCTGTGTTTTTTCTGCTGCATACGATAAGATAGTGGACACCCTGTATAGAAACCCTCAAAAGGGCCTCTAAAATGTCTGTAAAATCTTGTAATACCCAAATTTTACATTAAATCCAAACCTGTTTTTGTAGCTTTGCAATTCACTTCTTCTTTTAAATATTAAGTCAAGATGGTTTCCAGATGTTCGACTAAATGCCATCGCATCAGAAAATCAGTGTTTTATCTAATTGTCCTTTTTGTGAACTATATTTCGTTTATCTAATTTGACACAATGTGTTTTAAGGAAAAAAAACCTTTTTATTTATTTGAGCAAAAGGCAAACAAAGCGACTCTATAAAGAAGTCTCGAAACAAAGGCGAGAAACAAGATTAATTATTATGGGATCTTGGAAACTCGACGGATTATATTTTGAAATCCAATTTGCTCCGATAGAGTATCATTTATTTCGCAATAATCATTATTTTAGTAGAATTTATATACAACTTTAGCCCTTTTCTTGAAATACGAGTATAATGGATAAATTAAATTTTGAGTACAAAACTAGAGAGGGTGTCCTTGCAACCCTAAGGCTTTAACACATATTTCCAGTATCATTTCATTATCATTATTTTAGTCGAATTTCGGTTCTGGTTTGAGACATAACCTAATAAATTCAATTCTTTAAGTAACTAAGACCAAAACAGCTTTTATTTTTTGATCCTTAAATTTATCCAAACACATTATTGGTCCTTCGAACCGGTTTTGTGGAATTGATAATCATTATTTTTCCAATTTAGGCAACTTTAGCCCTTTTCTTAAAATAAGAGGATAAAGGATAAACATAATTTTAAACACAAGACAATACAGGGTGTCCCAAAATAAGGACGAGACACAAGATTAATTATTATGAAGTTTTGGAAACTCGACGGATTATATTTTGAAAATCAATTTGCTCCGTTAGAGTATCATTTGTTTTGCAATAATCATTATTTTAGTCGAATTTTGGTTTTAGGGTAAGATATAACCTAATAAATGCATTTTTTTGGGCAGTTAGGACTATAAAATCATTTTTTCTTTGATCCTTAAGTTTATCCTAACACAGTATTGGTCCTTCGAACCGGATTTGTGGATTTGATAATCATTATTTTAGTCGAATTTAGGCAACTTTAGCTCTTTCTTAAAATACGAGGACAGAGGATAAATTAAATTTTGAATACAAGACAATACAGGGTGTCCCAAAATAAAGACGAGATACCTGAATAATTATTATGGAGTCTTGGAAACTCGGCGTATTATATTTTGAAATCAATTTTGCTCCGATAGAGTATCATTTGTTTTGCAATAAATATCATTTTAGTCGAATTTAGGCAACTTTAGCCCTTTTTTGAAATACGAGAATAAAGGATAAATTAAATTTTAAGTAAAAGAAGGCAGGGTATCTCAAAGAAAAACGAGATACAAGATTAATTATCATGGAGTCTTGGAAACTCGACGGATTATATTTTGAAATCCAATTTGCTCCGATAGAGTATCATTTGTTTCTCAATAATCATTATTCGAGCCAAATTTAGGTAACTTTTAGCCCTTTCCTTGAAATCCGAGTATACTGGATAAATTAAATATTGAAACAGTACAGGGTGTGCCAGAGTTAGGACGAAAAATAATATTTACAATTATGGAGTCTTGAAAACTCAACGGATTATATTTTAAAATCCAATTTGCTCCAATAAAGTAGGTATCATTTGTTTCCGTAATAATCATTATTTTATTCGAATTTCGATTCTGTTTTGACACATAACCTGGTAATATTAATTCTTTTAGTAGTTAAAACCATAAAAGCTTTAATTCCATAATTCTTAAATTATCCTAATACATTATTGGTCCTTCGAACCTGATTTGTGAATCTTCTCATATATAAGTTTTTTCCATAATAACTACTACCAACTCTTTATCAACTAGGCATTATGATTACTATTTAATTCACTGTCAGTTTCTATACAATTGCTTGAGGCTTTTTTTTAAATTTTGTGGCTAGTTTTTCCGTATTTAAAGAGAGCCAATTAAGCATTGCTACAGAATTTATGGTCGAGTGTTTTTTTGTACATTTGCAGCAATGTACAGTTTATTAATTATTCAGTAAAAACCTGCATAACTAGGGGGAATAGCAGGAAATGACAAACAAGATTATTATTTATTGATAGCAGAAATAAAAAGCCTTTTTTTTCTGGGAAAATTGAGCTTAAAATTAAGTATTTTGACTATTGTAGGTCAACATATTAAGCGTAATTATTATACAAGATTATTTTTAGGTTAATATTTGCCTTTTAACACTGTATAGAATGCAAGAAAATAATAAAACTGTTCAGATAAAATTCTGTCTGAAAATGCTTTGTTTCCAAGATAGGGGTGTTAAAATGTTTTTATTTGATACTGTCCAGTAAATCCATTTACTGTGTATTAATTTGTGCCCGGTAAATTGCACATTACGGTACCTGGTACCGTGATGTGTTGCCTAGCAACGCTGTCATGTATCATTATAAATGTCCACGTGATCATTGTTGTTATGCCTTGATTAATGTCATTATTGAATGCCAAAATAAAATTATATCTTTAAATACTCATATATTAAGCGATTTTCACCTGATATTACGATATATAGCAATTTCTACTTATACTTAAAATATATATATTTTTACCA
Source organism: Listronotus bonariensis (assembly GCA_014170235.1). Lineage (NCBI taxonomy): Eukaryota > Metazoa > Arthropoda > Insecta > Coleoptera > Curculionidae > Listronotus > Listronotus bonariensis. The sequence continues at coordinate 228,889 of JACEGR010000377.1, read as the reverse complement.
ACTTGAGTAAATAAAAATGATTAGATTACTACAAAACAGACTTCTTATTACATTTTTATAGGTATTTTGTTTAACTAAAGTTGGTAATTTCTATTTTATTTAAACCTATATCTAACGTTACCTATTTAATACCATTTAGGAACTTCTACTTGTAAAATATATTTTTCTACCAACTTTAGTAAATAAAAATTATCATATTACTATAAAACAGACTTATTGTTACATTTTCAAAAATATTCTGTTTTACTAACTTTGGTAATTTCTATTAAATTTGGACCTAACTAGCGTAACCTATTTAATACCGTTTAGGAGCTACAACTAATATAATATTTTTTATCAATTTGACAGTGACAAGCGAAGAATAATCATAGTTACCTTTAATATGGAGAACAAGGCTGTTACCTACGTAATTTAAGTGAAATAATTTGAAACTAACAATATGTTCTCCTGAAATTTTATAAATACTATGTATTCATTAATTTTCATAAAGACAGTATGAAATAAAATATCATACGATACACGTCCGTTAGGTGCACATGGGGTTATTACAGTACTCGTTTATATTCCAGACTCGGCTCCTGCATCGCCTCGTCCGTAAACATCTCGTACTGTAATAAGTCACCTACCGGACTAATAACGTAAAATACTATTGTCATAACTAACTAACCAGAACTTACCTATCACTCCAGATATTATCTCAAAATATGGTACACTTCTTTTGACCATTACATTACATTTTTTCTGTAATATTATATTACATTACAAGTGTGGAACTGACCTATTTCACACGAGTGGGAATATTGTTGCACGAGGTGTCAGCAGAGGGCGAAAAATCCACGAGTGTAAGAAAGTAATTTTCACAGAAGCAATGTACACTATTTTTCCTACGCCTACAAATTATTGTACATCCAGAGGCACATTTTGAAGACAATCATCAATATAAGGTTTCAGGTTCTATATGCAATAATTTGCTAAATTTTTTGTTAACATCAATTTTTATAAAGTGAAATAATTATTTCCATTATATTTGTACCAGTTTCACAAGTTTTATTTAATCATCCCTCGTAGTAACCATGTGCAACGCAAAAAATATCCCATTAAGTGTTTTTCTTTCGTATATCTTATTTAGACACGTGTAACTAACTATACATCTGTAATTTGATAGTTTTTTAAGTAAAAAGGCTCTCTGTCATTCATTTACCACATCAAAATAGAACAGAATTTTAACCCTTATTCGCAACCCGATACGTCTGGTAAACTATAGCCGTTAGCTGTTGTTATTAGTCTAAAAACATAAATATAGGGTTGCAAAGTTGAACATACCAAAATACGGAGAGAAAATATCAATTACTAAATAGACCCTGAAATGAAACAAGAAATAATTGGTACATGACATATAATTGACAGCTTATGCGCATTAAAATGGAATTTATACAGGGGAATTCAAGTGCTTTTTAAAAACGATCTTATTAAACAAAGTCAATTTAAATTAGCGATTGAGGCTAAGCACCTCTATCGGATAGTTTTTAAATTCTTTTTAACATTTTATTAATCATATTTTCTCTCTCTCTTTCTATTTTTTTCTTGGTATTGGTCCCTTCAGGTCCAATCCACCACTCTCCCCTTCCGGACTATGCTTTCCAGGGCTTCGTCGGCGGAAAATCTGGATAATCGAGCTCGTAGCTCCCAGAAATTCCAAAAGAAAACAAAAATAATTCTACAATCGATGCAATGCATAAATTGTGGGCTGTCAAACCAAGACCTGCTACTGGTGTTACGTATAACCTTCACTTTCACGACTGACAGTTCCCATGGCACGCCCATCTATTTCTTGCCATTTGAGAAATACCTCGTGTTCACTACCAAACAGGATACCATTAGCCTATAGGAATCTTCGCTCACAGCGCTTGAATCCAGAAAAAAGATGCCGTAAATTTAGCGTGAATCTTTAATTGATCCCCGAAGGTAAAAAACGTTCGTACAGCACCTCCAACCGCCACTCCGAGAAGAACTTTGTAGTCCTCTACGCACGTCCGCACTGTCCGGAGGTCAAACAAAGAGTCCTAATCATATTTTCGTTAATGTTGTATGTAAACTTTGAAACACTCTGTATAAACATGAATTATAGTTAAGTAAAAAAAAATACATTTGTGTGCAAAATGTAATATTTTCCATTGTTTAAACAATGTTACCGTGATAATGTAAGATTTCTTTAGCTTTGCAAAAGTTGAAAATACGATTTTGACAGTCCTTGGGGGTCGTTTCCTCAAAAAGTTGTGTACCATTCTTTGTAAAGTAATGGAATAAATAATTAACTCACAAATCCTTAAGTATTAAGAAAAACACAAAATTTTGCATTATAGGCGGTATGGATTTCTTCACACAAGATCTACAACGGATCTTCTTTCCTTCGTATCACACTGCTGGAATAAGTCTCTTGAGTTTCTAGGTGAGTTCCAGATCGTTGCTCTTGATATATCCAAAGCTTTTGAACAAGTCTGGCATGCCGCACTTCTTAATAAACTTTCCTCCTGTGGTCTTGCAACTAAACTCAGTACTTGGATCTCTAGTTATTTATCTGATCGGCGTATATCAGTTATTTTAGACGGCCATTCTTCAAGCTTTCACCAAGTAAATGCTGGAGTATCTCAGGGCTTAGTTCTGGCACCAACATTGTTTCTTCTTTACATCAACAACCTTCTCTCGTCCACAACTAATGCCATTCATAGTTTCGCCGACGATAGTACCCTTCACTCCAGTTTTCAGGTTTTTAACCCATCACTAAACCTGATTTGAAAAACAAAGGCAGAGCGATACAGATATCTCTTTCTCAGGATCTTAATTTAATATTGGATTGGGGCGCCAAAAATCTCGTTCATTTTAATGCATCCAAAACACAATTATGTTCCTTGTTACGAAAGGAGTCATCAAATACTCATCTTTTACTTATGAGCGGTCAAGTTTTACAGCGCAAAGACACCTTCAATCTTGTGGTCGTCACATTTGAAAGTAACCTTAACTGACACAAACACATTGTATCCATAGCCACGGCAACTTCAAAAAGCTTGGATTTCTCTTTCGAGCCAAAAATTATTTTTCCCCTTCTAATTTATACATTTTATGTGTGTTCCAAATCCGACCTCCCTTGGAACATTGTTCCCATATCTGGGGCATGGCGTCCCCCACAACCCTCAGTATTCTTATTTCCATTTAAAGAAGAGCTATTCGTCTCATTAATGATCCTTTAGGTACAGAAAGGCTTCCCTCTTTGCGCATCGTCGGGCTGTGGGGGATTTTTGCTCTAAAGAATTGTCCCGTATAATTCCTCCTCTCGCGGTTCCCAACAGAGAACTTCGTAGTGCCGCACGTATGCATCCCTATACGCTCAAACTAACCAGAACTAACCAGAACTTCCAACTTCGTTCGTTCCCTAGATCTTCAAGTATTTAAGTCCTGTGTCAACAAACTTCCTTTTACCTCGCTTAAGACACACACAGTACGTTAGTATTTAGGCTTTTAGCCTTCGTGAATTGTCCAAAGATAAAAAAAGGGTGCTTTTTTTCAAAGTCCTTAAAAATACTTTTTAAAATATTTGTAGTGAACTCTGAAGCACCCTGTATAAACATGACTCATAGTTGCAGTAAAAAAATATAATGGTGTGCAAAAGTTTTATATTTTTCATTGTTTAAACAATGTTCCCGTGATAAGGTAAGTTTCCTTTTGCTTTCCAGAAGTTGAAAATACGATTTTAACGGTCCTTGGGGGTCGTTGCCCCAAAAAGTTATGTACCTTTCAAAGCACGTGCTCGCTTTTCGAAGGCAAAAGCGAAACACAATATTATTACTAAAAATTTAAAAATAACATTACAATCATCTTACATTTCTTAAAATTTCGACCGTTGCTATCGTTATACCTATAAGCTTTATTACATCTGCACCGCTTAATATGTTTTTCTACGTGCCTCGAAAAACAAATATTCAACACTTAGTTTTCTAACTAAAGAATACTTAAATAACTTTAAACCAACATAATACCCTATAACAACAATGTCTCTATGTATGTTTTAGTATTTAAGAGGCTTTGTTTTCAACATTCTTTACACAAAATCGATATTTCGTGCATGGTTATATAGCACTTCTTGCACAGTTAAACCCCCTACTAATACAAAAAAGCTAGCCATATTCGATAAAACGATGGAAAAAGACACGACGACACAACACAAATAAATTTTAAAACTCAAAGCGTTTATGAAAATTGTTTATTCTGGTTTGGAAACTTCTTGTTTGGGTACCTAATACAATTTTACCTGACCTGACTCTTTTTTTTTTCTGGTTTGGTCACCTCGACAAAAATGCATAATTATTTCTTTTTGTTTGGTTCCCTAAAGGTGAGAATATTGTGACGTAGGATTTTTGGATACATTAGGTCACTTTACGTCACTGGGGAAAATATACTATATGGAACTATCTTCTTGGGACCATGAGACCGGTGGACAAAAAATCATTTATTTCACTATAAGACTACAGAAACTATTTGACTAACTAAATTTAGTACGGGCATACCCCCCACTAGGGGTAGCCCGTACAGACCTAACTAAAACGTGGCAGAAAACAAAAATTTTTAAAGTAGGTTCAAATTTTTTGAAGAGCAAAAAAAGTTCCTTTAACCTCTTTTAATTGTTTTCACCTTTTATTCTTTTTATAAAATTACACAAAACCATCCATGGCCCCAATGCCCCGCCCCCCTCCCCTATGACCGCCCCTGAACTAAAACTTTCACTTTTTTCTGCACTTCACTTTTACTACCTACTTCTTAACTAATATTTTTCTAATGTCTTTCTCCCAACTTCTTCCTGCATTCTTAGGTAACTGTGTTTATATACAAAGTTAAACTCGGTTTTTGGTTACTTAGCACGTTTACGACTTTGCCCGTTCGACCTAGAAATTTACCTTGCCGGTTCGAGGTCTAAGCTTTGACATTACTTTAATATGTTATATGTTTTACTTTAAAATTGCATTGTCATATAAACCCATAAGTTTAATTTAAAATGTGGCTGAGTAAATTAGCTCGATTTTATATTAACAAATGTTTCACATAGCAATAGATTTGTAGTAGTTTTTAGGGATTAATTAATTTTATGTTTTGGGTTTTACAAAACGAGCTTTGTAGATGGGTTATTGACCAAATAACCATATGGACGAGCAGCGCCTGTTTTGATCTGCTCTGCACTGCTTATTATGTTTTTTCTACGAGTCTGGAAAAACAAATATTTAAAACTTATTTTTCTAACTAAAGGCTTAAATAACTTAAACAACATAATGCCCTATACCAACAATCTCTCTATGTATGTTTTGGTACTTAAGAGGCTTTATCTTGAACATTCTCTGCACAAAATCGTTATTTCGTGCATCGATGATTTGCTTTATCTAAGCAGTAGCGTAACGGCTGCAGAAATCTACAATGTAAATCAAAATGTATTTCTTTTTGTTTTTTGCTTACGTCCAGTGGAGTACTGTGAACTTAAGCCGAATTTTTTATTGTCAACGGTTGTCAATGGTTCAAAATCATTACATTTTTTTCGGTAAATGATGACGTCATTAACGTCGCGTTATTAAGTAATCTGGCGGCTGTTGTGGTTGTAGATGTTACAAATACGAAAAAGATTTTCATAAAATAACTCGCGAGTTACCCAGGTCAAGCAACAGGAAAAGTGAGGTTAAAAATTATCAGCTGATACATAGGTTTAAAAACATCGGTTTTTTACTACATTTTTAACGACGTCATTTTTAAATACGCTTTGAAACGTCTTTTGATCCATTGACAAAAAAAAATTGCCTTTAAATGAACGTAAGCGAAGTTGCATCAGCGGGGCTCCTTTTCTTTTGTTGCCAAGATCTATCCAATAAATGTATTCCTTACTAAACATGCTTTAACTACTTATGATAGTGAAAAGTATAAATGCGAGGTAAGAAGATATTAAGAAGCATATAGATTTAAAAAGGTTATTTTTGTAAAAGAAATCTTCGGTATTACATGTAGCTACTACATTTGATATGTTTATCTTTTATAGTTTTGGAAATATGAACATCTAAATCTAAAAAAGTAGATATACGCACTAAAATTTTCAACTTGATGGTGCGGAAAGACCTTCTAAATTCCAATCGGAAGGCGGTAATGTTAATAGTGGGTCAATTAACAGGTCATTGCAGACCAAATAAACACCTGGAAACCATAGGCTTGGCAGAAGAAAACCAATGCAGGAGGAAGAAAAAACCACAGAACACGTATGGTGGTACTGTGAAGCACTTTTTGTCTGCGGTTTGCAAGGCTGGGTGAGGAAAAACCTTAAAACGGAAAGATTTACCAAGAAACCGGTTTTAAGCTTGTGGAGTCTGATTAAAAAGACCGGCTTGGATAGCGTGCTCTAACCTATGGACGGAAAACCACGGACGTATATATAGGTTTTTAATAGAAAGGGTTTTGACGACCAAAAAATTTTATGAGCAAAAAAAAGGCCCCCATTTAAAAAAGCCACTTATTCCTTTTCTTATTATTGAAGAGCAAAAAAAACCTCGCTTTCCCAAAACGTTGACTTTTTCTAAATCCACATTCTTCTTCCCTTATACTATGGGAGGGGTCCACATAACTGTCCACTGTACAAACATAAATGATAAAGGGCTTTTCCCTACAAATTTCCCTTTTTCACCATGCTAAGGGGGGTTCAAACCCCAAAACTCCCCCTTAAATACGCCCGTGCGGAAGACACATAATTAACCTGAGCAGGGTGCGGATAGAGGATATTCAATCCACCTCCTAATCTTATATAAGCTAAATGTGGTCAATTTTTAAAAGTCTTTAAAATGTCCTTTTAATGGTGATTATTATTGAACTCCTGACGATGGCTTTATTTCCGAATTTATGACAAAGTAAATATATCTTTTAAGAATACCTGTCTATTGGTGATAATATATACTGGATGTTACATTTAAAAAATCCAACTTTGTGTTAAATCTTTAAAATAAAAGTTGATGAAAAATATAGGGCTTTATATACAAAGCTTTTGACCAGGTCTGGCATGCCGCACTTCTTAATAAACTTCCCTCCTATGGTCTTTCACTCTCTGTACTTGGCTCTCTAGTTATCTATCTGATCCACGTATATCAGTTATTGTGGACGGCCATTCTTCAAGCTTTCACCAAGTAAATGCTGGAGTCCCTCAGGGCTCAGTTCTGGCACCAACATTGTTTCTTCTTCACATTAACGATCTTCTCTCGTCCACAACTAATTCCATTCATAGTTTCGCCGACGATAGTACCCGTCACTCCAGTTTTCAGGTTCCTAAACCCATCACTAAACTTGACTTGGAAAACAAACGCAGAGCGATGCAGATATCTCTTTCGCAGGATCTTAATGTAATATTGGATTGGGGCTCCAAAAATCTCGTCCATTTTAATGCATCCAAAACACAATCATGTTCCTTGTCGCGAAAAGAGTCATCAAATACTCATCCTCTACTTATGAGCGGCCAAGTTTTACAGAGCAAAGATACCTTTAATCTTGTGGGCGTCACTTTTGAAACTAACCTTAACTGGCTTAAAAACATTCCACATTCCATCTATAGCCACGGCAGCTTTAAAAAAGCTTGGATTTCTCTTTCGAGCCAAAAGTATTTTTCCGCTTCTAATTTATACACTTTATATGTGTCCCAAATCCGACCTCCCTTGGAATATTGTTCTCATATCTGGGACATGGCGTCCTCCACAACCCTAAGCATTCTTGATTCTATTCAAAGAAGAGCTATTCGTCTCATTAATGATCCTTCACTTACAGAAAGGCTTTCCTCTCTTGCCCATCGTCGGGCTGTGGGGGATTTATCGCTCTTTTATAGGTACTTCCATGGCTTTTGCTCTGAAGAATTGTCCAGTATAGTTCCTCCACTCACGGTTCCCAACAGAGAAACTCGTGGTTCCGCGCGTATGCATCCCTATACAGTCCAACTGGATAGGCCCCGAACTTCTCACTTTGTCCGTTCTTTTATCCTTAGAGTTTCTAGTAGTGGAACCTGCTGCCCGCGGAGTTCTTTCCTTCCCCCCAAATCTTCAAGTATTTAAGTCCCGTGTCAACAAACTCCCTCTTACCTCGCTTAAGACACCCACGGTACGTTAGTATTTAGGTTTTTAGCCTTCGTGGTTTGTCCAAAGATTAAAAAAATAGGTACGTCACTAAATTCTACGTAAAAATCCCTAAAACTTTTCTATTTACATTTTTTTCTGTCTCTAATATCAAGAGAGATACAAGCGCCTGGCAAAATTGACAAAATTTGAAAAATACTCTGTATTTTTACCAAGGAATTTGTTTTAGAAATCAGATTTGTTTTATCTCTTTTAGTTTTCGCTATATCCTGAAAGGTCAACGAAGAGGCGCCACCCTGTACCTACATATTTTAACGGAATCATTTATTTGAAAAACCCTATACTTCAGATAAATTGGTTTCAAAAAAGGCAGCTGTTATGTCTGTTATTTCAAGAACAATGTACCACATCCTCAAAATCAAAATCTTATGCAAATATATTTGGCCTGAAAATTCCGATAGCTTACCGAAGAGCTTTGTGCTCAGTTACAACCAGAGGCGGCTTGAGAAAATATAGTAACCAAAATTTTTTAAAAGGATAACAATACAAAATTTTATATATATATATATATATATATATATATATATATATATATATATATATATATATATATATATATATATATATATATATATATATATATATGTATATATATATATATATATACCCTACTATCATTTTGACGTCCCATGGTACGCCTGTTGTTATAAATATTTTATTTGTAAAAATCAGTGTCCTATTGAGTATTATATTTTCTGTTTTTCGTAAAAAGATAGGTATTTGTTTTATGTAATAAAAAAAGGACAAAGAAAAGAGATGGTATGTGTTTTTTATCATTCAGGAATTTTAGTATATATACGTTGGAGATTTATTATTTTAAGATATTGTTCCTGTATCAAATTAAAAGATACCATGTTTAAAGTATCAAAGTTTTTAATTTTATAACTCTAAATCTGTAAGTTACTTATTCATTTTTTTATCTATACACTTTATGTACTGTGCCTGTTTCTTGATCTGTGTTGTAGTTTACTCTCCTGAAGAAGCTATGGCGAAATATAGAGTATTTGGGTAATTTTTAAAATACTGTCATTTTGTAGCAGGTAAAGATATTCACTTTATATTCTAGGGTTATAAAGTATTTATTAGGAGCTTTAAAATGATTTATTACTCAACGCCCCTTCTTATTTAAGAATTTTGGTTAGTTCTGGTTAGTGAGTGGTAGCCCTAGTGGTTAAGGAGTTGAAGGGGCGCCGATGAATTATTTGTAAAAGCGTTCGCCATCAAGAAATATTTTGACGTCTTTTAGCGATTTTCTTAAATCAGTCTCTTTTCGCAGATAACTTAAGTGGCAAGTTTTTAAATAAACACCCTGCCTACTAAACAAAAATAAACCAAAATGACGTCATTACAAAAGGATTTATAATTTTGACTTTAGATAAGAATTAGTGTTTCATAATGAACCCAAGCACAAGCTGACGTCTTATTGACGTCTCTTTTAGTCATTTTTGGTCATCAAGGACGTCATAAGATGACGACAAAATGACGTTAAAATGACCTCCCTAAGTCACAGACAAAAGACGTCACGTTAATGACGTCATAATAACGTCTTTAGGATGACAAAAAATTGACGCAAGTAATTATTTTTTTAAAAAAGCTAAAATGATGATATTTTATTTAGTAAAATTATTTTTAATTATTGAGTAAACATGCTTGCAATTTCCTTGCACTGCAAGGTCGCATGTCGCATGTCCAACCTGGAGATGCAGACTTTTACACTAGCCAAAGGTATTTCTTTCAAAGCAAATTAAAATCACCAACCGCAGACCGGGCACGAGATATTTTGGTTGTAATCGGTACGGTGTAGGCGATAACAACAAGCTACAAAAATTTGCTATAAGAAGCGAAGATGTTAAATAAACGTAGAAGTTTATTGTCCATTACGCCATCTATCGGTAAAGTTTTTTCCTATTTCAATTTTGTAAAATTATTAGTCTTATTTTTCTGTCATATGATATTTCGGTTTGATTTTGATACGAATCATGTAATGTCACAAAGTTTTTCTGACGGGTTTTCTAAACATGACGTCATTAGATTTTTATGAGCTAGTATGACAAAAAAAATGACGTCCTAATTTTGGTCTGGTCTGATAACGTCTTACGACCAAAAATGACTAAAAAATGACATTATAAAGACTTGGTTTAGACTAAGTATTTCAGAAACGTCTATGACACCCTATGCTTATTAATTAATCTATCGTCACACTTGTAATACGCACATAACTCAAAGGCATCTAATTACATTGACAACTACCGCGTGTATATGTCTCCAGTGTCCTGCTAAATTTGTCAATTGAAATTATATGTAACACGGTTTATGGAACGTATAATTATAACACATTGAACCGGTGTTAATGTATTAAACGGATTATAAGGCAATTGGTTTCCACTGACGCTGCATCCGAATTGCGTTAAATTTTAAAACAACGTGCCAATCCGAATTATATAGGGTGATTCAAAAATCGAACACGAAACTTGAGGGGTGATTCTACTTGACAAAATAATGGTAGAGCTTTATATAAATTTTTTTCTAAATGTCATTCGTTTTCGAGTTACAAGCCGTCAAAATTCAATTTTTATTTTGGTTTTTCGCCATATTGCACTTATTTTTTAACCAATCCAATTGATATTTGGCACACAAATCGAGCTTTGCAGATTTTAAAATTTTAAGACAAAAGTACTTTTTAAAATACCGCCAGAGGGCACTTTACCTAAAACTTAAAATTTATTTATATCATAACTTTTTTATTTTGACAGATATCGCAAAGCTGGGGGCGCCATTTTATAGACAATCGAAACCCTAAAAAATAAGGTACTATTTATTAAAGTCGATAGACCTCACCGTTTAGGCACCAATGAACATCAAAGTTTTCATCAATTTCAATCAAATTACCTACATACATACAGGGTGTCCAGTAACTCAACCGACAAACTTTACGGGGCAACTCTACAACAGAAAATAAGAAAAAAACTTCATATAAACATATGTCCTAAACGTCTTAGTTTTTGAACTACGGTGTGTTAAAAATTAAAAAAAAACTTTTTTCCTATTTTTTGTCGTAGAATCGTTTGGTTAAGTTTGTGGGTTGAGTTACTGGACATCCTGTATGTATGTGGGTAATTTGATTAAAATTAATAAAAACTTTGATTTCTATTGGTGCCTAAACGGTGAGGTTTATCCACTTTAATAAAGAGTACCTTATTTTTTAAGTTTTTGAGTGTCTATAAAAGGGCGCCCCCAGCTTTTCGAATTTTAAGTTTTAGGTAAAGTGCCCTTTGGCGGAATTTAGTAGTATTAGTTTCGTGATCGATTTTTGAATCACCCTGTATTTAATTTTATCAAAATTTTCACTTCCCCGATTTGTGACCAATTAAAAGCCTGTATTTTGTATCATTACCATATTAACTAAGAAATTTTCTTTTGTGGTATTTAATTTAATAATACATTAGACGGGGCCAAGAAACACAAATATATTTTTAAAAACTATTATAAACCGAATTGTGGCAAGCTTGGTGTAAAGACTAGCGTAAAGTTTTCGCCAGTAGAGAAGATGCCATGGCCTCATCACTTCTGTCTCACTTTCAATTATTCTCCTTTATGTTGCTCGCACACGATGTAAACGACGCGTTTAGACAGCGATAGTTGATTGCCGTCTTATTTGTATGACGCTTGTGGCATCTTTGTAACTGGTTTTTAGTCTTAACTTCTCGCCAGTAAAAAGATGCCACGGCGTCATCACTTCTCTGTCTCACTTTCAATTATTCTCCTTTTTGTTGCTCGCACACGATGTAAACGACGCGTTTAGACAAAGATAGTTGATTGCCGTCTTATTTGTATGACGCTTGTGGCATCTTTTTAACTGGTTTTTAGTCTAAAGTTCTCGCCAGTAAAGAAGATGTCACGGGGTCATCACTTCTGTCTCACTTTCAATTATTCTCCTTTTTGTTGCTCGCACTCCATGTAAACGACGTGTTTAGACAGCGATAGTTGATTGCCGTCTTATTTGTATGACGCTTGTGGCATCTTTTTAACTGGTTTTTAGTCTAAAGTTCTCGCCAGTAAAGAAGATGTCACGGGGTCATCACTTCTGTCTCACTTTCAATTATTCTCCTTTTTGTTGCTCGCACTCCATGTAAACGACGTGTTTAGACAGCGATAGTTGATTGCCGTCTTATTTGTATGACGCTTGTGGCATCTTTTTAACTGGTTTTTAGTCTAAAGTTCTCGCCAGTAAAGAAGATGTCACGGGGTCATCACTTCTGTCTCACTTTCAATTATTCTCCTTTTTGTTGCTCGCACACGATGTAAACGACGTGTTTAGACAGCGATAGTTGATTGCCGTCTTATTTGTATGACGCTTGTGGCATCTTTTTAACTGGTTTTTAGTCTAAAGTTCTCGCCAGTAAAGAAGATGTCACGGGGTCATCACTTCTGTCTCACTTTCAATTATTCTCCTTTTTGTTGCTCGCACACGATGTAAACGACGTGTTTAGACAGCGATAGTTGATTGCCGTCTTATTTGTATGACGCTTGTGGCATCTTTTTAACTGGTTTTTAGTCTAAAGTTCTCGCCAGTAAAGAAGATGTCACGGGGTCATCACTTCTGTCTCACTTTCAATTATTCTCCTTTTTGTTGCTCGCACTCCATGTAAACGACGTGTTTAGACAGCGATAGTTGATTGCCGTCTTTATTTGTATGACGCTTGTGGCATCTTTGTAACTGGTTTTTAGTTTACCAGCCTCCATAGGCATTTTAAATCGCTTGTCACCATATTGAGGTTGTAGTGATGTAATATGTTATCTGCCATTTTGCGACACTGGAGGCCATCTTTGATTTAAAATCCTAAAGAATGTAATAGATTGTATTTTCATCAAGATTAAAAGTTTGTATCAAATTTTAGATCGATCGGTAGCCAGGAAGGGGATCAAATTGAAAATACTAAATTTGAGCCTAATTAATAAATAAATAAATAACAAGTTAACAGCACCCTCACTTTGTAATTCGATAAAAAGAAGAAATAGAAAGGAAATAAATTTCATGAGTTTACACCTCGTCTAAGTGTTAAAGTTTAAACAAAACAAAATATAACATAACATAACATAACATAACATAACATAACCTAACATAACATAACATAACATAACATAACATAACCTAACATAACATAACATAACATAAACATAACATAAACGAATATATTAAACACTTTGCAATGTCGTCAATGTTCCCTCAAACACCCGCTTATAAAAGAATGTAAACAAACGTCCAGCAGTTAAGAAGAGCGAGATCTTTTTATGCAAAACGCCATACAATAGAACAGGATAAATGAGAAGAAATATCCAAATCGCCTTTCTATTTTCAGGGCCTGGATTCTTAACTTCTCCATAGGTAATGACTCGGTCGGTATCGAGTTCTTGATATTCCTTTAGAAACCCATCGGTCTTATTTTCTCATCTGTTTTTACTTAAATAATTAATAGGATGTAGACTTATTTAAAAAAGATAGTGCCTAGTTATGGAACTCGGGAGATATCGACTCGGAATCGAGTTTCAAATAAGTTAAGAATCACCATTCGGTAGCGACTCGATACGTTACGTCTCGAGACAGCGGTTAAGAATCCGCCTGCAGGCGTTCGTGTTGTCCATTCGTGAGTGCGAAACGAGCCGAAAGACTTTACGGAGTTCGAAATAGACAAGAAATAGAAAATAGAGAAGAAATTTCTTTCTTGGCGAGATACTGAGTCCAGGCGCAGGTCAAGTTAAATTAAACCGTTTAATAAAAACGTCATTAGGTTTGTTCCAGCAGGCTGTCAGAAATGTTTGCAACCATTTGTATTCTGCGCACGTCAAATTTGTCGTTCCAGCAGTGCCATGTTTGTAACTTTATACCACGCTAAATCGATAGCATCTTTCTTCTGGAACTAAGCGCTGTGAGTGAAGATTCCTAAAAATTCTGATGTGTCTAGGTTAGCGGGGTGCACGTGTTTTCGTAACGGCCGAGGACGGTGGCGCCCTCTACTGGAAGCATCAGCAAGTGACAGTGAAGGTTATGCACGAAACCAGTAGCGGTTTTTTGGATTGACAGCTACAATTTATGCATTGAATCGATTATTATTTTGTTTCGAACAAAAGTAAACATTTGAACCGGAATTTCTGGGAGCGGAAAGCTCGACCATCCAGATTTTCCACGTACAAAGCCCTGGAAAGCATAGTCCGGAAGGGGAGAGCTGGTTAATCGTCTTGCAACGGGACCAACAACAAAGAAAGCAAAGCAAAGCAATTGTTTGTAGTTCCAGCAGTAGTTTTAAGATATTGGAAACATGTTGGAAACTGTTTGAAAAGTTTGCACACTTTCTTCAAACATTACTGACAAATTTTAAACATAACCTTTTTTGTATTGGGGAATAAGCAGTATGCACACCTTGTTTATTTTTCGTTCCAGCAGTAAACTGTTGCCAACATTTCTGACTTATGTTTGTAACAATTTCTGAGTTTTACGATTGTTGCTAACATGTTTCCAACATTCTGCTGGAACAAACCTATTATAATAGTATGTTTTACCACTTGTGAAATTTCCTTATCGAATACTATTTAAATTAAGCATTGAATTTTTTGTGGCACACAGATATGTTTTAGAAAGTTCTGACTCGTTTTCACCTCGGGATAATTTATAAATTATTATTCATGAATTCACCAATTTTCAGTCATAATTAAAGCTCTAGTGGTGTTTCAGTGAATAAATACATATTTTAAAATAGATACTTTGACGATAATAATTATACAGGATGATCACTAAATAATGCGCAATCTCGATTTCGATTAAAGCAAATTCAATGGGGAAGGTAAATTCATCGCAAACTTGATTCTTTTTGAAGATACAGAGTATTTTTCAAATTTTGGTAATTAAACCAGGCACTTGTAACTCGCTTGATATACCAAGTGTTATTTTTTTTTGTTGCCTTTGCTTGATACTGAAGTATCTTCAGGAAGACTAAAAATTAACTAACTATTCACCTTTTTTATAATATAAACAATAAATACACCAGCAACCAGTTATCTATGTCACTATGACACTATAACCAAACAAACATATTTGACATTTAATGTCAAAGACGTTTCAGAATCTCCTAAAAAACATAAAAATTTTAAAATTTAAAACCTAATAATAGTAAATTTTTATTTTTTATTATTTGTATTCAATTTATCTTGACAACGGTGGCAGATTTGCCACCGAAACGTCGATTTTAAAGTATCTTTTTACTTATTTTAATTTTTTTTGGTTTTTTTAGTACTTTTAATTTTATTTTTTGCGAGTACCCAACTAATTACCATCCATTAAATGAATCCGCCAAACTACAGAACATATCTTCAACAAAGTTAAATATTTGGATTACCCCCCTTTCCGCAGAAAAAAATCCAAGTTTTGAAAAAGAATCTTCTTTTTTAATATTTTTGTAAATTAAATCAACTTTTATCGACAAATTCAAAATTAAAAAAAAAAAATCTACATTTTTTAAAAACCACAGCCAGTTAAATTTTTTTCACTTCACAATTTTTTTATGCAAAATTTTCAGATGCCTCTAATTATAAGAAAGGTAGATATTTTAGCAAAATTTGGAATTTGTTGACAAAATTTGATCCAATTTACGAAAAAAATACAAGCAGAGGATATTAAAACTTGTATTTTTTTCTCGAGGGGAAGCAACTTTATTTTTTTGCAAATTTCAAAATTAAAAATTGTATCTCCATAGTTTTTCTCTTAAGTCCACTAGCATTTGGTAGAAATTTGATGTGGGTCCCATCCCAGTGTTTAGATATAGAAGGCTTGTCTTCGCGACCGCCTTTGCTATATTTCTTTATGATAGACCGGTTGATGCAGCTGGTCATCGCACTATGGGATAGAATTTTTTTTGGTCAAAATTCTGTTTTCATCTAAAATGAGGTGCTTTATACTGGAAAAATATTATAAATTATTACAAATACTTTTTGGAAACCTAAAACCTATTATATGCTATATACATTTACACCCCCTTAACATTATTATTTTTTATTGTACAAAATAAACTAAAATGTCAGCTTGTTTGGTTAATTCGGTAGTATTCTAATCAGTAATCCGATGATTATTATCTCATATGATATACAGGGCACGACAATAGGTATGATTTTTTTAAATGGAATACCCTGAATATTATATCACCACCAAAAAAATCTTTTAAAATGCTTTAAAAATACTACATTTGATGTGTACCTATCTCAATTACTTTTGGAAATATGACCATCCAAATCTGAAAAATAATTTTAAATTATTCTTAGAAGCGTAATAGAGATACATCTTCCCAACTTTTTTATTTTTTAACGTATAAAATAAATAAAAACACTGTTTTGTTGGGTAGATTCTGTAGAATCCATATCTTTCATCACAATGCTTTTATCTTTTAGGATATACAGTGTAGGACAAAACATATATTAAATTTTAAAATGGAAAACCTTGTAAATTATAAAAAATCTTGTATCTGTCCTTACACTCAGAAGTAGCAAAAAGTAGGAAGGCAATTGTAAGTACAAAAACTGATAAAGAAAAAGGTAAAAAAATCTTTGACAAAAGTAGCGAGACTTCATCGGAAACACAACAATAGCTCTTATTACTTAAACTCTTTTACTTTTTTTAGTAAACAAGGCTAAAAATAAACTAAGTAAATTAAATGTTGTATATTTATGTTTACTTAACATACATTTTTAAGTTTCTTATTACCCCAATAGAAGTCGTCATATCTTTTTATAATTTTGCGTACATGTAGTTTGGAGTATCTACTTTGAAATACACAGCATAAGCCATTAAAATTTGAAAGTTGCTTTTTGGCCAAAATAATGGATTTCTATCCCATAGTGTATCGGCGCGTCGCTGTAAAAGATAGCGGCGCCTTTGTATAAAATAATAGTCCGATTGAAGGCGGCCTTTTTTATGTTTTTTTGTATTATTTTCAAAGGGTACCGAATTTGCGCTTTTAAAATGTTCTTACTATACCTACCTATAGTCGTTTGAAAATGTTATCTACGCCAGTGGAAATAGGTTTGACCCAAATATAGCCGAAATTTACACATAGCGTAATATGAAAGCAGAGTTTAATAATTATAAAAACTAAAAGTTATGTTTTTGTTACCGCTGTTATCTAAAATCCAAAAACTAAAAACTGTTAAGTGGGTACTTTTGAAGCTTATATGCAAAAACACAGATAAAAGTTGTGTCAGCTTTTATTATTGTGTGCCCATTATCTTGTTTGGGCCATATTTGCGTATTTCGTCCTTATCTCGACAAAATTATCTTTTTCATACAGTCACTTGGATTGCTGTCAATAAACTTTGATTATGACCGAATTCAAAGAGTCAGATAATGTAAAAATTGTTATTAAAAGTGTGTTTTTATGTTCACATGAGGCTTATACGGTTCTTCTTAATCTATATTATTATTATAAACAAGTAAAGTTTGTAACTTTGTTTGTTTGTTTGTAGCCGCTAATCTTTATCTGCGTCCAGATTTGCAACAATTCGCCAAACATCCGTCCAAACAAACCAACCTATTTGCGCGCTTCTTTTAGGCAAAAAACCGAAAAGCTCTGAATCACCGCGGAATCATTTCCCAAGTCCCTGAAACGATGTGAATTCCGTCCACGTCCGTGCTGTGTGGGGTTATGTGGCGCGCCATTCGGCGGGGCAAATTGTGGCAAGTCTAGACGCAGGGGACTCTTTGTTTGACCTCCGGACAGTGCGGACGTGCGTAGAGGACTACAAAGTTCTTCCCGGAGTGGCGGCTAGAGGTGTCGTACGAACGTTTTTTACCTTCGGGGATCAAGGAAAGATTCACGCTAAATTGACGGCATCTTTCTTCTGGATCTAAACGCTGTGAGCGAATATTCCTATAAGCTGATGGTATCCTGTTTGGTGGTAAACACGAGGTATTTCTCAAATGGCGGGAAATAGATGGGCGTGCCATGGGAACTGTCAGTAGTGAAAGTGAAGGTTATGCGTAACACCAGTAGCAGATCTTGGTTTGACAGCCGACAATTTATACATTGCATCGATTGTAGAATTATTTTGTTTTCTTTTTGGAATTTCTGGGAGCTACGAGCTCGATTATCCAGATTTTCCGCCGACGAAGCCCTGGAAAGCATAGTCCGGAAGGGGAGAGTGGTGGATTGGACCTGAAGGGACCAAAACCAAGAAAAAAATAGAGAGATAGAGAGAAGTCTGGACGCAGCATTCGGAAGTACTAAACTGATCACAAAAATGCTTTCACAATCAGAAAGCTACACTATTCAGGAGTGTTATAGACTATATTTTATTATGAATAAATAAAAATTTCAGATAATAACGCCCAACGAAGTGGGCACGAGCCGACCCGTGCCCACTTGGATAATCTATAACTTTGTAAGGTCTAATCTTCGGAAATACTCAACCGATCATAAAAACTCTTTCACAATTAGAAAGCTTCACTATTCAGGAGTGCTAAAGGCTATATTTTATAATAAGTAAACAAAAATTTTAGAGAAAAATAATGACATATGTATATCAATATATACTAAACAGTATAAAGAGGTTTTTTTACAAAAATAGATAAGAATAACAAATCAAGTACTTATTTTTTGTAGAATTTTTCTTTGATATTCATTTATACCTATTATAAATCAAGATGTAAAGTTTGTAACTTTGATTGTTTGTGTATAAGAGCTTATTATCGGAAATACTGAACCGATTATGAAAATTCTTTTACAATAAGAAAGCTCACTCAAGCCCAATCTGATGTGAGATATCTACATGTAAAAATGCACCACTTTTTAAAACGAAGTAATCATTTTGTCGTTGAAGTTATTTTGAAGAAACGAAGGAAAGAAGATCTGCTGTAGATCTTTTGTGGCGAAATCCATACTGCCTGTCATGTAAAATTTTGTGTTTTTCTAAATACTTAAGGATTTGTGAATTAATGAATTTTTTCGTTACTTTACAAAGAACTGAGAGAAATGAAATTGGTCTATAGTGTATCTATCACGGACATGATTGTGTTTTGGATGCATTAAATTGAACGAGATTTTTGGCGCCCCAATCCAATATCAAATTGAGATCCTGTGAAAGAGATATCTGCATCGCCTTGGGTTTGCCTTTCAAGTCGGGTTGAGAGATTGGCTTGGGAACCTGAAAAGTGGAGTGAAGGGTACTATCGTCAGCATAACTATGAATGGGATTGGTTGTGGAAGAAAGAAGGTCGTTGATGTGAAGAAGAAACAAAGTTGGTGCTAGTACTGAACCCTGAGGCACTCCAGCATTAATTTCGTGAAAGCTTGAAGAGTGGTCATCAACAATGACTGATATACGTCGATTAGAAAGATAACTGGAGAGCCAAGAGCAGAGTTTAGTTGGAAGACCGTAGGAGGGAAGTTTATTAAGAAGTGCGTCATGCCAGACTTGGTCGAAAGCTTTAGATATATCAAGAGCAACGATCTCGGACTCACCTAGAAACTCAAGAGACTTGTTCCAGTTGTGTGAAACGAAGGAAAGAAGATCTGCTGTAGATCTCTTGTGACGAAATCCGTATTGCCTGTCATGTAAAATTTTATGTTTTTCTAAATACCGAAGAATTTGCGAGTTAATGGATTTCTCCATTACTTTACAAAGCATCGAGAGGAGGATGGGTCTATAGTTGGATGGAAGAGATTTAGATCCTTTCTTGGGAATAGGCTGGACACGTGAAACTCTCCAGCTGTCTGGAAAAATACCCGTGTCATAAGAAATTCGAAAGCGTGATGTAGATTAAATGAATTGAGATAGATGATGTAAATTGAATGAATTTGCTTGAACTTGGCTTGACATGCAGCCGCGTGTCTAGATTCACAATAATCTGAAAACGATACTATACCGTATACAGAGTTGGGTAGTATTTAAATACTCGGTATTCTGAATAGTATTCAGAATAGATTTTGCCCATATTCGAATACTATTCGAATAGATCTATTTGTTTGGTATTCGGTATTCGACAGAATACTTTTTGGTCAGTATTGGGTATTCTGGATTCTGAATATCGTTTTTGAATATTCTGGTATTCAAGTGCTGCTATTCGAATAGTAGTATTCGAATACTGATATTCGAATACTGATATTTCAATACGGATATTCGAATACCGGTATTCGAATACTGATATTTAAATCCTGGTATTTAAATAGCAGTATCCTGTTATTCACTTCCTAATTTTAAATATTAACTATTTGATTAGTTTTATTAATATTGCGTTATTTTTACGCATCTTAAGCCGGTTAAAACCAAAGTCGGTCTATATAAGGTCACGACATTCGGCCATATTGCTTTGACGTGTTATGACGTCACATCTCCCATTTTTCGGCCTTGTTGTTCAGTGCCGGAGATATACAGTTTATTGTATTAGTAGAACAACCGTTTATACAACAGTTTTAATTATTATTAAGTTGTAAATTCTTTTACTTTAAATAAACATTTGGAATTACATCTTTCAACAAATATCACTACCAAAACAATGCAAAATGAAATACGCAAATTCTAGACACAACTGGATTGATCATCAGCTTTGATTTTACCCAGTCTTGCCAAATTTTCTCCGAGGAGTGCCCTTCCTTGCGTCCCCGACCTCGAACCGCCTAAAAGTTGAGGATATGTCGCAACCTTATAAATATAAACTAACCTTGGGTTAAAACATGTTCTAGGCTTGTTCGTAGAGAAATTACAAACCAGTCAGCGCCAATCAAATTTTAAAAATAGGTCAGGTGATCGCTGAAAGTCCTCAGAAACAGATCCGATTTTGGTCATTTTTAATTTAATAATGTTTATGTTATTTTAAATCAAAAGCTCTTAGAAAAATAAATATTTATTTGTATTTCTTAAACAATATAAATGTTATTTATACAGGGTATCCACTAACTTTACCGACAAACTTTAAGAGGTGATTCTTTAACAAAAAAATAATATATTTTGACGTACAACAAAACAATTTTTGTACGTCATCAGTGAGGGATTTACTGCAAATATTTTTTAAGAAAAAAAGTACGCCACTGAATTTTTCTTACAGAAAAACGTCAAAAAATAAAAGAAGTGAGAGTGTTGTTGCTTTTTGAATTTGTTTTGAAAAGAAATACCTTTTTTCTGCATTTCAAAATTTTTTATCGTTTAGTATTCATGAATACCCAATCCTGGTATTCATAAATACTGAGTATTCAAAGACTTTTTTATTGGTATTCGAATATATTCAGTATTCGAATACTTTTTCTTTCGGTATTCGTATCCGTATTCGAATACCGAATTTCAGTATTCAACCCAACTCTGACTATAACCCGTAAATATTTAAAGAAAGGGTACCTATATTTCCTTATCGAATTAAAAGGAAACATCTCATAACTCATGCACCTGAATAAAAAGCTTGTTATTCACAACTCGAACTACGTAGTAAACATAGGAAATTGTACTGACATCCGCCTGATATAAATCTTTTACTTGAGTTTCCTTTAAATTTTCAGAAAATCCCGTCGTGCATCTGAGGAAATCTCGGTCATAAATAAAGTGCATTAGATACACGAAGATATATTTAGTTGATTGGGAGTTTGTTTGTATTAAATTGACCTACTTAAGGAATGTTTTATGAAATGTACATTTTTACACGACCGTTTAAAAATGCTGTTTTTAAATCGTTAACATGAAGTTAAAGTACTCCATTCTAGTACACTACATAAAGTGTTAAAAAAGTAACTTTTTAACACTTCGAAGCTTTTTTACACTTTGAATTAGTGTTTTGTTTCAATGCCTACTACAATATACTTAAATATCAATTTATGCAATGTAACAGTGAACGCGACATCAACTGAACCAAACGGTCAAGTTACCTGTGATTTCTTCTTTATTTCTTTTAGTTCATGTTTCACTAGTTTTAACATTTGACAGTTTGCAAATAAATGTAAGAGAAATTATTGAAAACTAATAGTAATAATGAATTTGGATGACTTAGAAATTCAAAAGGAATTTATACTGTTTTAGTATTATTTCTAGAAAAGTTTCTGCATACAATTTTCTAAAATTTAAATAATAAATAATAAATGCAGTAATGAAGAGGATAGTTGTCTCTAAAAAAAGGAGGATATGATTTTTTTGCAATGTAATTGCTGAACTGCAAAAATTAAAATTAATAAGTTTGGAGAAATAAAACATGTATAAAATGGTATTTTAGGAAATTTTTATACGGTCGTGGAAAAAATATAGTATGTAACACATGCTTACAGTGTTTTTTACTCATGGGATTGCCGCACTCGCCTAACGACTTGTGCTGTCAAACTTCCCATTGGTAAAAAAGTATCACTTTATGCACTTGTTACATAAATTACTGTTTTAATATAAGAAAGTACTTACTTTGGTATAGGAAAATAATTATTACAGTGTGTTTTCTAATTTTATACCTAAAAATATACACGGGGTGCCTACGAGATAAGGTACTAGCAAGCTTGTTATTTTCTCGAGAAAAGTTAGACTATTTTGAAATTTTAGTTGGATATACGTTTGACTAGAATGCAGATTTTTGATGTTTTAGATTTTATGTGCCACATCCGGTTTAACCGGAAGTGCTTTCAACTTTTCTATTTTAAATGGAACACCCTATACATAAGTACTTTCAACTTTTCTATTTTAAATCGAACACCCCATACATTTTTCTAAAAACAATTCTACCGGTAGTTCCAAGAAAATACACGTAGGCACCACATGCTTTACCTATTTTTAAAAAAATTGCGTTTAAAAATGTCATGTTAACCGTTATTTTTATCGATTCGTTAAAAAACAAATTATTTTTGAAAAGGACGTATTTACTCAACCTTATATCCTATTACCGTTAAAACACAATTTCCGGTTGTCCCGGAAGTGCCACAGAAATTGACTTTTTAAGAATTATTAATAATTCCAATGGAAACCACCACCTTACGCATCGATTTTGAAGCATTTATCTTCAACCGATTAAGCTGAAATTTGGTATATTTTTTTTTTTTTTATCTTTGGACAATCCACGAAGGCTAAAAGCCTAAATACTAACGTACCGTGGGTGTCTTAAGCAGGGTAAGAGAAAGTTTGTTAACACGAGACTTAAAAACTTGAAGATTAGGGGGAAAGGAAAGACCTCCGCAGGCAGCAGGTTCCACAGTCTAGAAACTCTAGGGATAAAAGAACGAACGAAATGGGAAGTTCGGGGCCTGTCCAATTGAACTGTATGGGGATGCATACGCGCGGCACCACGAGTTTCTCTGTTGGGAACTGCAAGAGGAGGGACTATACTGGACAATTCGTCGGAGCAGAAGCCGTAAAAGTATCTATAGAAGAGCGATAGATCTCCCACAGCTCGACGATGAGCAAGAGAAGGAAGTCTTTGGGTAAGTAAAGGATCATTAATAAGACGAACAGCCCTTCTTTGAATGGCATCAAGAATGCTGAGAGTTGTGGGGGATGCCATTCCCCAGACATGAGAACAATATTCCAGAGAGGGTCGAATTTGGGACACATACAAAGTGTATAAATTAGAAGCGGAAAAATACTTTTTGGCTCGGAAAAGAAATCCAAGCTTTTTGAAGCCGCGGTGGCTATAGATACAATGTGTTTATGCCAGTTAAGGTTATTCTCAAATGTGATGCCCACAAGGTTAAATGTGTCCCTGCTCTGCAAAACCTGGCCACTCATAAGCAAAGGATGAGTGTTTGATGATTTTTTTCGCGACAAGGAACACGATTGTGTTTTGGATGCATTAAATTGAACGAGATTTTTGGCGCCCCAATCCAATATCAAATTGAGATCCTGTGAAAGAGATATCTGCATCGCTCTGCGTTTGCTTTCCAAGTCGGGTTGAGAGATTGGTTTGGGAACCTGTAAAGTGGAGTGAAGGGTACTATCGTCAGCATAACTATGAATGGGATTGGTTGTGGAAGAAATATACGTTTGGTTTGGATGAAAATGCATAAATAGCTGTGTGACGTCATTCTAAATCCAACATGGCGGAAACCCCAAGATAGCGAACTCGATATTTTTAATGCACTGCCACAATATGGGTATCAAATGTAGAGCTTTTTTAAAGTAAAAAAAAACACACTTTAGAACAAATTTAATCTCTTGACATCTTGTTTGATTGCTTTACGGTTTTTGCGTAAATAAAAAGAAACCATTTTTTGGCATGGTCAAATTCCTATCTAATTAAAGAATAAATATGAATACAAATTGACCATGCCAAAAAGTGGTTTACTTTTATTTACGCGAAAACCGTGCATCTAATAAAAAGTCAAGAGATGAAATTTGTTTCAAATCTAATGGGTATTTTAAAAATTATTTTTATTTCAAAAAAATGCAGTGGCGTACTATTTTTTTCTTAAAAATATTTACCCTAAAACCCTTTTGAAGCCTTGAAACTTTAAATCGCGCCAACCCTAACTTAGGCCAGGATTTTAAAAGCCAACCCAGTGCCATTTTTTTCACCCTTTCGGGGTCATCCCACCCAGGTCCGACGACCGCCCCCTAGGTGGTGCACTGCAGCCTGAAGGCTTATTGTACCTTGACCCCTACTCCTTCTCATTCACACACCATTCATTCCATAACTTGGATGGTTGTTGCTCGGTCCGCATCCCCGAGCAGAACCATTGGACTAAAAGCCAACCCAGTACCATTGGATTTTGAAAAAAAATCTATATCTACGTGTTTATTTTTTCTTAAATAAATTACGGTAAATACATACCCTTAAGTTAGCTTTTTACACCTGGTTGGCATTAGGCCCAAGAAAAAGGTAGCCAATCCTGTTGTGGCATTATCTACATACTATAAACTTTTTATTTATATAATTAAAAAATGTTTTTAATTTAAATTTTAATTGCAGTATATCAGCCCAGGATATGGTTTGCAAAGCCACCGGGAAATTTTTTATTAATAACTTTTATTGTTAAAAAAAAATCATCCGAAAAATGGATGAGGGGTCCATTTATACAGAGTAATTCAAAAATCGATCACGAAATTTAAGGGGTGATTCTACTTGACAAAATAAGGGTAGAGCTTCATATACATTTTTTCAAAATTTCATTCGTTTTCGAGTTACAAGCCGTCAAAGTTCAATTTTTATTTTGTTTTTTCGCCATATTGCATTTATTTTTTAACCAATCTAGTTGATATTTGGCATACAAATCGAGCTTTGCAGATTCTAAAATTTTAAGTCAAAAGTACTTTTTTTTAATACCGCCAAAGGGCACTTTACCTAAAACTTAAAATTTTTTTATATCATAACTTTTTTATTTTGAGAGATATCGCAAAGCTGGGGGCGCCATTTTATAGACAATCAAAAACTGAAAAATAAGGTACTTTTTATTACAACAAACAAACATTTTTTTAAAATATTTAACACACCGTAGTTCAAAAACTAAGACGTTTAGGACATATTAATGAAGTTTTTTTCTTATTTTCTATTGTAGAATCGCCCCGTAAAGTTTGTCGGTTGAGTTACTGGACATCCTGTCTGTACGTAGGTAATTTGATTGAAATTGATAAAAACTTTGATGTCTATTGGTGCCTAAACGGTGAGGTTTATTGACTTTAATAGAGAGTACCTGATTTTTAAGTTTTTGATTGTCTATAAAATGGCGCCCCCAGCTTTGCGATATCTGTCAAAATAAAACCGCCCTCTGGCGGTATTTAAAAGAAGTACTTTTGTCTTAAAATTTTAGAATCTGCAAAGCTCGATTTGTGTGCCAAATATCAACTGGATTGGTTAAAAAATAAATGCAATATAGCAAAAAACAAAAAAATTGAACTTTGACGGCTTGTGACTCGAAAACGAATAACATTTTGAAAAAATGTATTTGAAGCTCTACCCTTATTTTGTCAAGTAGAATCACCCCCTTAAGTTTGGTGATCGATTTTTGAATCACCCTGTATAGCCGGATCTTATAATATATGTTGTTCCAAAGCATCCTCTATATCATATCAAAATGCCAGTAGAAAAATAAAAACGTATTTTATTATAAATTAATTTATCAAATAATTTCCAAAACAATCAAACCAAAACAAACATTAATCTGCGAAATATTTCAATAAACAACGACCGTCTCGCCCTGTAAGCAATCCCCATCAATTTTGCCTCCCATCTGTTCTAAATAAGCACTACATAAACAAAAGAACTCTGGTTTATTTTAGGGAATCCATTTTTAGACGTTTCGAGCGGGGGTAAATTCATTACTTCTGTCACAAGTAAAGTAATTGCCAGTGAAATACAAAAGTTCCGAATCTAAATAGAAAGTGGATATTTTTAAGGATTCAAAAGGAATTTTTAATGACGATTCTTGCGGATAAAGGGCAAGATTTCGTTTATTTTGCAAATTAATTTAGATACGGTGAGACGGGTTTGAATTATTGAAAAGATTGTTGGACGTTAAAAAAAAGACAATTTTTTGTGAGGCACATTTTTGTGATTGTCTTATTTTAATAAATATTGCCATTTTTTAGCTAGTAGAACAATGATTAAGAGATTTTGGGATGGAAAAAAGTACATATTAAAGATTATCCAAGTTTTACATATCTGGTACAAAGGACCAATATTGGTTAAGTATAATTTTAGCAACACGAAAGGCAAATATTTTGCGACATTTGCTATCTAATGAATTGCAATGTCCAGGTTGAAAATGCGGCTTACTAAAAATATTATACCGATATAACCTACCTACTCATACTGATTTTTGGGAATCCATTTTTAGACGTTTCGAGCAGGGGTAAATTCATTACTTCTGTCACAAGTAAAGTAATTGCTAGTGGAATACAAAAGTTTCGAATCTAAATAGAAAGTGGATATTTTTAAGGATTCAAAAGGAATTTTTAATGACGATTCTTGCGGATAAAGGGCAAGATTTCGTTTATTTTGCAAATTAATTTAGATACGGTGAAACGGGTTTGAATTATTGAAAAGATTGTTGGACGTTAAAAAAATGACAATTTTTTGTGAGGCACATTTGTTGTGATTGTCTTATTTTAATAAGTATTTCATTTTTTTAGCTATTATAACAATGATTAAGATATTATGAAAGATACTATGGAAAAAAGTACATAGTAAAGGTTATCCAAGTTTTACATATCCGGTACGAAGGACCAATATTGGTTAAGTATAATTTTAGCATCACAAAAGGAAAATATTTTGCGACATTTGCTATCTAATGAATTGCGATGTCCAGGTTGAAAATGCGGCTAACCAGAAATATTATGCCGATATAACCTACCTACTCATACTGATTTTTGGGAATCCATTTTTAGACGTTTCGAGCAGGGGTAAATTCATTACTTCTGTCACAAGTAAAGTAATTGCTAGTGGAATACAAAAGTTATGAATCTAAATAGTAAGTGGTTATTTTTAAGAATTCAAAGGGAATTTTTAATAACGATTCTTGCGGATAAAGGACAAGATTTCGTTTATTTCGCAAATTAATTTAGATGCGGTGAGATGGGTTTGAATTATTGAAAAGATTGTTGGACGTAAAAAGAATGACCATCTTTTGTGAGGAATATTTTTGTGATTGTCTTATTTTAATAAAGATTGTAATTTTTTAGCTAGTAGAACAGTGATTTAGAGAAACCCACCTACTCATACTGAACTATAACCAAAATTCTAATCCCTTCAATGGGAGAAAATCCGAGAAATACAAAAGTTCAGAATCTAAATAGAAAGTGGATATTTTTGAGGATTCCAAGAAATTTTTAATGGCGATTCTTGTGAATAAATGTAAATTTCGTTAATTTCGCAAATTAATTTAGATACTGTGAGACTGGTTTAAATTATTGAAAAGATTGTTGGACGTAACAAAAATGACCATCCTTTGTGTCACATATTTTTCTGATTCTCGTTTATTTTTTGCTTTGTTGTTGTTAGGTATTGAATATTATTTATACAATTGATAAAGAGTTAATAATAGTTATTATGGAAAAAGCCTACATATTATAGGATACTTAAGATTTACATATCCGGTTCGAAGGACCAATAATGTTTAAATATTATTTTAGTAACATAATTCGCTATCTGATTAGTTTTGAAGATTACGTTGAAAATACACCTAACTAGAAATATTTTGCCGATATAACTTATCTACACTGCACTATACACCAACATTCTAATCCATTTAATCGGAGAAAACCCGAGGAATACAAAAGTTCTGAATCTAAATAGAAAGTGGATATTTTAATGATTCGAAAATTTTTTAATGACGGTTCTTGTTATTAAAGGGCAATATTTCGTTAGTTCTGGTTAGTACGCCCAGTCGGGTTTTAATTATTGAAAATATTGCTGTACGTAAAAAATTACCATCTTTTGTGTGGCATATTTTTGTGATTCTGTTATATCTTTTAAATAAAATTTTAGGTTTTCTTTGTTATTGTGAAAAAATAATTAGTCGTTCAAAAATACTGCATTAAAGAGTCTGTTAATTAGTACCAGTTGTAACTTAGTTTATTCAGCAGAAACCCTATTAGTCCCTCGATTAATTTTCAGTTGTTCCCTCTAGTTATACAGGTTTTAACTGAACGACTGACAAACAATGCTCCAAACTCACAAAAACACTCAGCCATGAATTCTGTAATTGTGTTTAATTAATTCTCTTTTATGCCTAAAAATTGCCACACAGTTTTAAAAAAGTCAAAAGCAATTATATGTGAATTGACAGTGTATTAAAATTATTTATACAAGCTAGTAACGCATTTATAAAGAGTTTATAGTGGTTATTATAAAAAAGAAAGTACACATCCGGTACGAAGGACCAATAATGTTTAAGTATAATTTTAGTAAATTGTTGGTCGTTATTAACTTTCTTATTAGTCAAAATACAAAATCAATGCTTTTGTCAGATGGATGAAGGTCGCTTTCTATTCGGATCTTAGACTAAAAAGATGGACACATGTAAATTGGTTCTTGAATCAAAAATATTAGGGAAATTGGTTCCCAACTTTTATTGTTGCCCTGACAACTTATATTACTTATGTAAATTGGTTCCCACCATGTTTATGGTACCTGACCGCCTCCGAATAGGTACAAATATCAAATAAGTAATAAAAACGGAATTGTGTGAGTGTTTAACAATTGTTTATTAAGCTAACCAGAACTAATAAGAATTGTTTTCCTCGTTTACTTACATGAATTCCAAAATAGCCCAAATACTTTTTGGGATTCATGAGGAAAAAATGCAACATAACTGTCCGTTTCCACCAACTTTTGGGGGTTCTCTACCGCTAGGTAGAGAATAACTTACGGTAACCTAATGTAAGTTATTCTTCACCTAGCGTTAGGGAACCCCAAAAAGGTGGTAACGGGCATAAATACGCAACACACAAGTCACAGCAAAATTTTTATTCTATTCTATTTTTCTTTCTTGGTTTTGGTCCCTTCAGGTCCATTTCACCATTCTCTCCCTTAATCGATATATATATATAATCGAGCTCGTAGCTCCCAGAAATTCCAAAAAGAAAACAAAAATAATTCCACAATTGATGCAATGCATAAATTCTCGGCTGTCAAACCATGACCTGCTACTGATGTAACGTATAACCTTCACTTTCACTACTGACAGTTCCCATGGTACGCCCATCTATTTCCCGCCATTTGAGAAATACCTCGTGTTCACCACCAAACAGGATACCATCAGCTTATAGGAATCTTCGCTCACCTCGCTTAGATCCAGAAGAAAGATGCCGTCAATTTAGCGTGAATCTTTCCTTGATCCCCGAAGGTAAAAACGTTCGTACGTCATCTCTAACCGCCACTCCGGGAAGAACTTTGTAGTCCTCTACGCACGTCCGCACTGTACGGAGGTCAAACAAAGAGTCCCCAAAATTTCTAATAAGTATATTAAACCCACTCCAAGACAAATAAACCCTTCCAGGTAATCGGTGTCTGCCCGAGCCGTCTACCTATTTATTACCAACACCGGGTGAGCTAAGTAACATATCACATAGGCAATGTGAGGAAAAGAGACAATCTAACTTAATACCGGCATGTAAACATGCGTGACTAATAGTGCTTGTTTAATTATTCTATTACTGTCCGATATACCAAAACCTCTTGCTCAAGCAGTATAGGTACCTCAATATACCTACGACCTTTCTGGGGCTCGGGAATCCATTTTCATAATAATCTTAATGGCTTTAAGACCACTCTTCTAATCGGAAGCCAATTTACCTAAAAAGACAAATAATATTTGTACAAATGGTAAAAATCTTTCAGAAATTTTGGGTTTTATATAAAAATTTATTATTATTTTTTTTAATTAAAATAATCTGCAGAGATTTCATCTACCTGATTAAAAAATATCTATTTTCTAACAATTAAAAAACAAAAACAGATTATTTTAATGGGTAGTTTTGTCCTGTTAACAAAAATAAATAAATTACAAATGAAAACATTTTTATGGGTCAAGTATTTTTATACAAATAAACTTTTTACTTATTCGAAAGTAACAATTAATGACAAATTGGAATTTTGAAAAGATTGCTCAATTTGTTTACCAGATATCGACTTTTTTATAATAACAGACATAACTAATAATGCCTGAGCCAGTCAGAGTTTCTTTATGAGAAGGGGTTTAGACATCAGCAAGACCGTTGATACCTTTTGCCAGGGACGTGAGGGTGTGAGAATTACGATTTCGGTTGGCAGTTCTGTTTAAAGTTGGTAGCATTATCAGCTGATGACAGAGTCGTGCCTTGTCGAAGCTTTGTTTGGTAAAAACTGTGGAAATTTGCCATTTTCAATTTGGTTGTATATTTTGCAAGGATTTCCAGTTGTTAATGTTTTTGGTTAGTTTATAGACTTCACATATTATTGGTTCGGACTCGTTTTATTTTATAGTGTTTAGTCGATAGGTCTAGTCATTCTTGTTTTTATATACATATGATACAGACGAGTATCCGCTAATTAAGGGTACACAGAAAAACCACAGATTTCTTATGCGAAAATACCCATTCAGGATTTAAACAAACATACCTATATCCAAAAGTTAATGATAAGGAAGATACGGGGTGTTAAAGAGATATTAATATTTTTTATTCATGCATTTCGATAATTTTTGATATGTTTTAAACATTTTAATAAAACTCGGTATCCAGAAGTTTTTAGATATTAGCTATTTATATCTGCGCAGTTGTAATTATTGCTAATACGATGTTATTGAAGGTACATACATACTTTCGGGTGCACTGAACAACTAAAACGTGAATACCTTAAAAACGGTTGTCAAGACCGATTCTTACTAAGTCAACCTTTTTTGTGCAGAAAGCATAGAGAAGCTTACTAGTTTACATACATATAGAGTAGTAACAAAAAAATTGGGTAGTTTTAGGGAATTTTAAATAGTGTACCCATCGCCCTCTAGTCTACACACAAAAATTAATATTCGATCTGAAAAGCTAATGTTTAAAAACCCCTAGATACCGTTTTATTAAGATATTTAAAAAGGGGGAACAATTATCAAAATAAATTTACTTTTTCTTTTTACTATGACATCCCCCGTATCTTCCTTATTATAAACTTTTGGATATTAGGTATGTTTGGTTAAATCTTAATATTTTGGCATAAGGAACCTGTGGTTTTTCTATGTACCATTTATTAGCAGACACCCTGTATACAAAGTTTTTAAAATGGTTTTTGACTTACGGAACCATGGAAAATGTTTTACTCTGTCAGGTACCTCATCGTCCTGTCGTCGCTTTGATAATTTTTAATTTTCAATATTTAAACCACATTTAAGGTTTTGTTTTAAGTTATGCCTATTAAAATAATCCAATAAATTTTGTTTACAACATACAGTTCTTTTTTGTTTTCTCCTTAATTCTACGCCACTGATCTGCCTAAAATCAAACATGGCCGAAAGTGGCCCGACTTGACGTCACAGCTGCGCTAGCCAATATGGCGAATGTCGTGACCTTATCTCATCAATCGACTTTGGAGCCAGTAATGAAATGGATTTCATGATAAGAACACTTTTAAAACCTTTTTTAGGGGAGTTTGTTTTGACGAGTCTACCACAAATAATTATATCGCCATATATGGAAGCGGCGCGTTAACCCAGCCTGTCAATGTCAAATGTTTCTGGTGTCGGACTGGGCAAACGCGTCACTTTTTCTGTCGGACAAGTTTACCACAACGTTTTACATGCAATTTTTAAACATTATGTCAAAAATTTTAAGTGTTACATCCACGAAACCATAAGATCCATGAACTAGTGGCGGCTATTTAGGTGTAGTAAGTGAAGTGCCACTTCACCAAAACTAAATAATAAAACATAAAAAACATATTACTATTATTCAATTCTTTTTCTCATTTCTATTCCTTAGTTGTAAAATTCGCCATGAAAAATCTAGCATATAAATTAACCGCTGGCGCGAGTCGCTTTCCTTCTCTTTCGGCAACGCGACAAGTGTGTTGCAAATATAAAACGGACCGAAGTATTCACCTCATGCGGAGTTTTGTTTACGCTTTGACGATCCGTTGCCATGACAACGCTATACTTGTCGGCGGCCAGAATCGCGGGTGGGAGTTTCAGGTGTATTGCTTGGTAAATCGCTAGCCTTAAAAGATAGTATAGGTTTTGGTCGTTTCGTTGGTTTTCACGTATTATTTCGATTGTTTCCGTTTGAGTATTATTAGCGACAGTGATTTTTCACAGGAAGAAATTAAAGGACAGTACAGAGCACTTCTCTATGAAATATTAGATCATATTTTGATGGAAATGGAAGTAAGATTCGATGATTGTTACAAACTACAATTTCTTTGTCTTGCTGATACTGCAAAGTTTGGCCAGTATAACCAAAATTTTTCCCTGATTCTTTTCAAAATTTATTGGAGATATATGCCGAATCATTTCCAAAAAATAAGCAGTTTCAAAATAAACTTGATCTAATATTTGCTGATGAAAGTTATAGTAATATTTCATTGCAGCAGTTAGTGAAACAAGTTGGCGCATATAAAGACATTTTTACCGAGGCGTATAAACTTTTTTCGTTAATTTTAACGATACCGTCGACAAGCGTGTCAGTGGAACGGA
The DNA here is from genome assembly GCA_014170235.1 of Listronotus bonariensis. Taxonomy (NCBI): domain Eukaryota; kingdom Metazoa; phylum Arthropoda; class Insecta; order Coleoptera; family Curculionidae; genus Listronotus; species Listronotus bonariensis. The sequence goes on along the minus strand of JACEGR010000377.1, from coordinate 195,609 downwards.
GTTTTTCTCGTCTTAAGCGTTTAAAAACTTTCTTAAGAAACACTATATCCCAAGATAGACTTTTATCTTTGGCCAATATTTCAATTCAAAAGGAGCTTCTACAGGAACTGATAAAAACTTAACCATTTTATGAATATATAATTAATAATTTTGCTGCATTAAAAGATAAAAGAATTGATTTGGTGTATAAAATTTAGGTAAGTTTAGATATTAAGACCTTTTACTTAGACTTTTGATAGTTGAGTATTTTCAATTTTGCTAAAATGGTAAATGCGCTTTTTTCCCTTCCTGCACTACACCTGTTTTTAGACCCGCGAGCCGCCACAACCATGAACATGTTTTGGGTATCAGATTGAGCCGGTTTCTTGACTATAATCCTTACGATTTTTGGCACAATGTTTAAAAATGGCATGTTAAACGTTCTGGTGAAATAACGCGTTCGCCCAGTCCGACACCCGAAATATTTGACATTGTCAGGCTCGGTTAAAACGACGTTTCCATATACGGCGGTATGGATATTTGTGGTAGACTCGTCAAAAGGACCCCCTAAAACGGCTTTAAAGGTGTTCTTATTACGAAGTCGATTTCATTACTGACTCAGGGATATAAGAAGTGGATAAAGAAAACCATTTTATAAATATTTAATAAATTAGATGAACGTAGGTATATTAAGCCGTATTTCATAATTAGAAAAATCTAATAAAATTTAAAATGAAGGAAAAAGAAAATTATCGTTCTGGCGTATATTTTCTGCTACAGTAATCCCTATAATGCTTGTATACAGGGCTTAATAAGAATTTTATGAATAAAAGCATAATTTGAACGTAAATTTTGTATGAAGTAATTTTTGGTTTAATAAAGGCAAGCGGTACGTTTAAATGAAAAAACTACTTTTAGCTTTACTTTAAAATTAGCAGAATTTTGTAATAAAAATAATAATAATGTATTAGTACAGAGTGTAAGTATAATATGCTGATTCTTAGGGTGCCATTTTAGGAAGAAAAGTTTAAATGCCTTTTAAGAAACAAGGTAGCCAAGTTAAAAAAAAATAGTACCATTGTAATGATAATTGCATACTAGAAACACAAATTATCAGAATATACAGATGCGAAAGTGCGGCAAATAACGCTTACTTGTTTCTATGACCTTGAGAAAGAATAAATGGAACATCTGCACCAATGTATGGATCGTAATATTTTAAATTTGTAAAGGTTAAACCGCACCAAGGCGCTAAGGAGAGATAGACTTTTATAGTAACTAATTATGCAGCTTTTTTATGTGTGGAAAACGGAACAAAAGAATAATACACTAATTGGGAATTTACAAACTAAAAATTTTACCCATTCTTTGAACGGTAAAATATTGTTAGTAGATGTCACGTTTGGATCAACCTGTAATAAAATGTCTATACTTGGTTGCACAAAACATTTTTAAAAACAATTAAACTAATGGGGTTTAGAATGTTTAACAAAAAGCCATTTAAAAAAAACCTTGCCTAAAAACTGCTTATTAAATTAATAAATAGTATTCCGTTTTTTAGCTTAATTGTGTATTAAAAAGTTTTGTGTAACTAGGGATTGAAACAGAATAATTAAAAGCCGAGTAACACAAGTTTCTAAAGAAACCCCGACGCAATCTTTTAAAGCAATGCAGATGTTGCCTTAGTAATACCCAAACCTAATTGATTTATTTTTTTTAATACTGAAAAAACACCTCATTTTTAAATTTGAAATATAGCCTTTTAAATGGCAGTGCGGCTATAAATAAAAAAATAGTTTCCTCCGTTTAGGCACATACTGATTAATATCAATAACTTTAGTAACATATCTAAGTAATTTGTAACAGCTTTGTATTTATGTTAAATAGTCTTAAAATAATAGTGGTCTTTTGGGAATTTAAAAAGTGATCCGCTGCCGGTGATGGAGGAACAGAATAAATATACACATTTATATCCCATATTAAACGGTAAAAAAATTTAACAAGACACTATACTAACACTTTAATAATAAAAAACATAAAAGTTCACAAACAACTAAATACAATTAACTAACTTATGCTCACGTTCTATACCAACAAAAGTATGGGACTAACTGACACCTAGATGAGCATTAGGTCACGTACTAAATCGTGGGGGATATCCACCACGCAGTGGGAGGGACGATAGTGGTGAGAGATTTCAACGAACACGCTTAGTTTCGCATCTGGGTATTCTGATAATTTGTGCTAGAAATATTAGTAATAAAGCATCTTTAGTCGTTTCTAAGAAATTCAAATATGCAATAATATACAGTGAGTCCCATTTAAAAAACTAAAGACGTATAGCTTTTTGGGGGCAACCTGTATAATTGCCTTATAACGAGTTTTTACCCCACACCCTGTATACAGGGTGTAAATTAATTGATGGTTAAAATACAGGGTATGATTTCTCAGCTAATTTTAGGAAGAAAAGACAGAGGACAAATGGACCAAAAATTTTGAAATTTTTAAACGTTCTTTTTGAAAAACTGGTTGCATGGTCCAAAACTGATAAATACAAAATTTTACTATTCCATTGGTAATATACAGGGCGAGTTATAACTATAAATATGAAAAGTGACCAAGAGTAGGGTACCTTTATTTTTAAATATAGGACAAAATTGTATGAGTAAATGTTGTAGGAAATTAAATTTTATGTCAAAATTTAAAGTTAAAAAATTAAAGTAAATGTGTTTGTTAATTATTTACATTGGATATGCATTAACACTTTTTAAAATATTTGGCTTAAGGCTAGGTTTGCCAACTCTCCCGGTTTGGCCGGGAGTCTCCCGGTTTCGGCACTCAGTCTTCCGGCTCCCGGCCAAACAGTAATTTCTCACGGTTACTGAAGGATGCACGAAAACAATGTAATATAGTACAATATACAGGGTGTTCGGAAAATGCCTAAGGAAATTTTAAGGGGTCATTCTGCAATGTAAAATAATGTAAGTAAGTACTTTGACGAAAATGTCGAAATCTCAATTGTTACCAAGTTACAGGTGTTAAAAGTTTAAGTTTTATTTTTGTTTTTTTGCCATATTGCATTTATTTTTTAACCAATCTAGTTGACATTTGGTACACGAATCGAGATTTGCAAATTTTATAATTTTAATATAAAAGTACTTTTTTTAGTACCGCCATAGGGCACTTTACCTGAAACTTAATATTGATTTACATCATAACTCTTTTATTTTGACAGATATCGCAAAGCTGGGCGCGCCATTTTATAGACAGTCAAAAACTTAAAAAATAAGGTATTTTTATAAAGTCGATAAACCTCAGCGTTTGGGCACCAATAGACATCAAAGTTTTCATCAATTTCAATCAAATTACCTACATACATACAGGGTGTCCAGTAACTCAACCGACAAACTTTAAGGGGTGATTCTACAATTAAAAATAAGAAAAACCTTTATATGAACCTATGTTCTAAACGTCTTAGTTTTTGAACTATGGTGTGTTAAATGTTTAAAAAGAGGACCATTTTTTTGTTTTTTTAAAAACCCGTAGTTCAAAAACTAAGACGCTTAGGACATATGTTTATATGAAGTTTTTTTCTTATTGTCCGTTGTAGAATTGCGCCGTAAAGTTTTTGGGTTAAGTTACTGGTCACCTTGTATGTATGTAAGTTATTTGATTAAAATTAATGAAAACTTTGATGTCTACTGGTGCCTAAACGGTGAGGTTTATCGACTTTAATAAAGAGTACCTTAATTTTTAAGTTTTTAACTGTCTATAAAACGGCGTCCCCAGCTTTGCGATATCTGTCAAAATAAAAAGTTATGATGAATTTTAAATTTTAGGTAAAGTGCGATTTAAAAAAGAACTTTTAACTTAAAATTTTAGAATCTGCAAAGCTCGATTCGTGTGCCAAATGTCAACTAGATGGGTTAAAAAATAAATGAAATATGGCGAAAAAACTAAAATAAAAATTGAACTTTTAACCCCTGTAACTTGGTAACCATTGAGATTTTGACATGTTGTCAGGGGACTTACTAACATTATTTTTTTATTGCAGAATGACCCCTTAAGATTTTCCAACGCATTTTCCGAACATCCTGTATAAAATAATTAATAGTTTAAAAAAACTAAAAACACGCTTTTATATGCAACCGAACTAAAAATTAGAAAATAATTTTTCATTAAAAAATATTGTCATTTCATAGTAAAAAGCGTGGGGTGCATTTTACTATTTTTTCATAACTTTTCCATCATAGATATTTGCAAATATACTAATTATAACATTTAATATATTAAGCACCCCACGCTTTTTACTATGAAATGACAATATTTTTTTAATGAAAAATATTTTCTAATTTTTAGTTCGGTTGCATATAAAAGCGTGTTTTTTTAGTTTTTTTAAACTATTAATTATTTTTCATTTTTTAGTTTCTGCTACTCTTGACAAAATGGCGAAAAAATTTTTTAATGAACAAGAGTAACAAATTTTGAAATTTTTCCAACAGATTGCAACTCACTAAAAAATTTCTTCTTCATTAAGTAGCAAAGTTTGAAATTTTGCCAACAGATGGCAATCCAGGCAATGTTTGGACCGTTGCCAACATATTGCAACCCACTAAAAAATTTCTTCTTCATTTAATAGCAAAGTTTGAAATGTTGCCAACAGATGGCAACCTAGGTGTTGTTTTTATAATATAATGGATTTTTTTCCTGGCGATCCAAAAAAGATAACGGGATACTGTTTGCAGATTATTGCATTGTCATGTTTCCTTAATACGTGTGCAAAGTTTCAAAGAAATCGAATAGCTGGAAGTTGGTTAAAATTAGGCTCAAAAATTCCGTTACATAGGCAGCCAGATAGATAGATTGATAGATAGATAGTTACAACCCAAGTTAATAAAAGCGTGTTAAAAAGCGTGTTAACGGCATTTATTAACTGTTATTGTTCATAAAAATTGAACACCAATGGTGCAACTAACCCTATATTTTTATTGTTCATAAAAATTGAACACCAATGGTGCAACTAACCAAATTGTGTAAAAACTAAAAATTTTCTTCTTCATTTAATAGCAAAGTTTGAAATGTTGCCAACAGATGGCACCCTAGGTGTTGTTTTTATAATATAATGGAATTTTTTTCCTGGCGATCCAAAAAAGATAACGGGATACTGTTTGCAGATTATTGCATTGTCATGTTTCCTTAATACGTGTGCAAAGTTTCAAAGAAATCGAATAGCTGGAAGTTGGTTAAAATTAGGCTCAAAGATTCCGTTACATAGCCAGATTGATAGTTACAACCCAAGTTAATAAAAGCGTGTTAAAAAAAAACAATCTATTTCGAATTTCGTTTAAAAATTCATAAAAAAACACACTGTATATATCCTCCTGACTCCAACGTCCTTGTAGACCTGTTTTATCAGAGTCAACACCTAATTCCAGACATTTTCCACCTGGCCAAACAGCCGCTAATTTTCGTGATTTCCCCTAACTGCGTTTTGCCGTTTTTAATTGGAAAAACGGGCACTTTTCACATTTTCCAGCTTAAAGCGTAGTTCGTTTCCGTTGGGAAATTAGTGTAATGTTTACTGTTGCGTTATTGGGATATTTATTTGTTGTTTTCGTTTATTAGATAATATGAAAATCCGACGCAAATATTATAATTTGTATTATTATCATTTATTCAACATCTAATTTAATAAACAAAAATAAACTTTAAATTACTAAATATTTTTTTTTACCGCTGTTTAGAAAAGTTTATATTATTAATGTGAGTCCGGTGATGGCTTAGCGTGTAAGGCGTGAAGTCGTTGAGCGCACAACGGACGTGAGGTGGGTTCAAATCTTGCTGAGGCCATTTTATAAGTTGGTCGGAAATTTAGTGGTTAGCTGACACACCAGACAGACAAAGTGCAAAATATATCGACGCTGAAGGCGACCAAAGGACCAGGGCGCCGAAACACGCTTTGCCGTGCCCTGCGCAACCGTAGACATGCGGACCTCACTCATTTGATAGGTTCAGTATTGCCCCCTGGGTGGGGACGAGGTCTTAAGTTGTCGCTTATAGGACCGTGGTTTGGAACCCACGTTAAGCTGTAGGTCCCGTCTGGCTGACATCACCCAGACGTAAAAGACAGGGCGCACAATAAGCCGAGCGGCTTCAGTGCATGGGTTATCCTGGCCCTATTCTAATCTAATCTAATGTGATTTATAGCAGGTAATACAGCTTATTACCCACGGTCATTACCTATTCTCATTACCCACATCCATTACCCACGGCCGTTATAAGGTTCTTTAAATGTGCAAAATAAATATGATAAAATTGTATATGTTTTCGACAGCACAGTATGATTTTTCAGCCAATGTTACTATTTTTTAGTCACATATACAGTGTTGGCCAAATTAAACTTGCACACTTTTTAACTAATGATAACTTTTTTCCTGTAGCGCCTATCCCATTTATTTTTACAGGGCTAATAGGTAGATATGTTTTCTTTAGGTTTGTTAATTTTGGTCGAATAGATTTAGTCAGGATCGGACAGGACTTTTTCCAAAATGATGCATTTAACTTCGTTGCAAAAGAAATCGAATTTATGGCTTTTAAGCTAATACGTTTAATTTTAATTAATTTACTGTTAAGTTGTGTAACCATCCAATGCAGGAACTATGGTAATCTCACATTTTTTATTTTCAAAGCACACTAAAAAAGTTCACTGTTAAAATCGAGAGAAATGCACGCTTTTTGGGGCGCATTATTTATCAAGAATAGTCATAATTCTTGAATTCTCAAATTATTGACCGATTCGCTTTTACTGAATTATTTCCTATTGTTTGTCTACAAGAAAAACTTATTAGCTTAATTGCAGCTAAATCCGATTTCTTTCGCAACGGGATTAAATTCATCATTTTGAAAAAAGTCCGGTCCTGAATAAATCTATTCGACCAAAATTGATAAACCTAGGGAAACATATCTACCCATTAGCCCTATTAAAATAAAAAGATAGGCCGAACAGATAAAAAGTTATCATTAGGTAAAAAGTGTGCATGTTTAATTTGGCCTACCTGTATATAGGTGAGTATAAAATATCTAGGTACGTAAAATAACTAACAATAAAATCAATCACATTCGATAAAAAATTGCAGTAGGCTATGTTATCATCAATTTTAGGCGAAGAACCAATTCTAAAACGGTACTTACCAATCGCTTATGTTGACGTTTAAACAATGTATTATATGTCAAAGTTGTCACCGATTATTACCGCGGTTATAATTGGTTGAACGCCTAAAATTAATGTTTGTCGCGTATGTCATGGCTGACAAATATTCTGTCACAAATCGGAAACATTAACATTAAAGTTATTGTTTTTATCAGCTGTTTGAACATATTGGTGTATTTTGGTGTAGTGTAAATTACACTGCACCAATAATCAGCTGATTTCTAGTACGCGAGTGGTGTAGGAAAACGCCGGGAATGAGAAAGTGAAAAAGTTAGTGTAAAATGTATGATGTCATCCCTTCAGGTTTTTTATTTTTACTTTTTATCTTAAAAAAATGCTGCCACTTCATTATTTGGAATATTTTTAAAGGTGAGGCGTTGTATTATAATTATTATGATTTTCATAGTTCTGATAATTAGATTTCCTAACCTCACATTTATAATTTCTAGCTGTTCAAATGAAAATTACGACCAATTCTACTTTTACACCTCTTAGCGACAAGGTGTAAGTTATTTCACATCAGTGTACTTACACCAATTTTACAAAGGAGCATAAAAGTGTAATAATGCACTTTGCACGGTTTATTAGCAAAGAAATGTAAATATGTAAAAAGTGTACGCAAGTGTACACTTTTGTTAGCAAGGGAATATACCTATTTCTTAATTTAAATACTCTATTCTATTCTATTTGTATTTTTTGGTTTTGGTCCCTTCAGGTCCAATCCACCACTCTCTTCCTTCCGGACTATGCTTTCCAGGGCTTCGTCGGCAGAAAATCTGGATAATCGAGCTCGTAGCTCCCAGAAATTCCAAAAGAAAACAAAAATAATTCCACAATCGATGTAATGCATAAATTGTCGGCTGTCAAACCAAGACCTGCTACTGGTGTTACGTATAACCTTCACTTTCACTACTGACAGTTCCCATGACACGCCCATCCATTTCCCGCCATTAGAGAAATACCTCGTGTTCACTACCAAAAAGGATACTATCAGCTTATAGGAATCTTCGCTCACAGCGCTTAGATCCAGAAGAAAGATGCCGTCAATTTAGCGTAAATCTTTCCTTGATCCCCGAAGGCAAAAACGTCTGTACGGCACCTCTAACCGCCACTCCGGGAAGAACTTTGTAGTCCTCTACGCACGTCCGCACTGTCCGGAGGTCAAACAAAGAGTCCTACGACATCCTTAATTTAAATAGCTAATCGTTCCAAGTTTCGTCAGAATATACCGAACGTTCAGATTTTATAAGGCGGGACGGACTGTTGCTCCTTACTGTATAATATTGGATTTTTAGGTTTATCAGAAAATTCCAGAAGAACAAGGACTGAATTACTCAGAAATATTCAAAAAATAAATCTGCCTTAAAGTTGAATTTTTAAAGGCACACTATGCACCTAAATTACATAATTTATTTTTGTTTTCATCTCTTAGTGAAGATAAAAACAAAAATAGTTATAAGTATATAAATAAACAAAAATCGCCATCCATAATGCGTTCTTGATCCCATTATTTTAATCTTAAGAGGGCAAAAGTTAACTCTTTAATTTAATTAGTATGAACAACATTTTATTTTATTTTAATTAATAAATATTGCTGGAGTCAAGAGAAAGTGCGCGATAATGTAGCTTTAGTTATAAGAAAGAGAGAGAAGGATAGCGACGATATCGTTTTAATAACCCAAACAATAAAATTATGTTTAAATATTGTTTTCACTCAAATGATAATTTGTATTTAGTTAGTTTTACTACGATTTGTTTACTGCAGATAACTGTTACTGATAACGCGGCGTAAGGAGCAAAATAAAAGCCCACAATGGAAATAAAAAAATCAGAATACTCAAATGCGATAATATACAGGGTGTTCAATAGGTACACTGTAAACTTTAAGGAACAAATATTAAGGGCGTCGCTGGAAATTCCCTACAAATAAATTAAAAATAAAGTAATGGAGATGTGCCAAGTTTCGTGAGATATTTTTTGCACTTCAGGGACTAAAGTGATTACTTTACTTCTTCTTTTCAGGGGAACTAAAGCAGCACCTTAGTCCCTGATATTTTGCACACACTTGGAATATAATCCAAATTGTATACCACCGGACATTATTTTTTAATTTTCTTGATTTTTTGCTGTAATATTTTTTTAGTAAAAAACATAAAACAGAAGAGCGACAAGTAGTATGTAAACCTTTGGACTAAAGTGTCTTTTTATCCCTAGACGAACTGTACCCTTCCTTTGATCGGGCTACAAACTTTTCGCCTTGGGATAAAAAGTTACAGTTTAGTCCCTAGGGGTATAATATACTATTTTACCCCTTCGTAAATCAAACGTATGGAACCTTTTTAAATAATGACAAAACGATAAAAACCATACACACCATAAATAAAATCGCATCAATTAATTCCAAAAAAAAGTCGTAAAAAAGGCAGCATTATTATATTTTATCGTGACACATTATCAGATAAGGCGACACAAAAAGCCCGAGTAATTAAAAATCGAGTTAAAAATCCCGCCCCAAGGGCGAGAACACGTCGTATCGAACCTAAAAGTTTTAATTAATGAATCTAAGGGCGTTGCTGGAAATTCCCTGCAAATAAATCAAAAATAAAGCCGTGTTTGTTTCGATATCGTGCGGGAAGGGTAGGAAAACGCAATTTTCCGACGGATAAATTTATTAAAATGTTCGATTCTGATAGTTTTTCACCATCTCTAGGGTCAAAGGTCGGCACGTACAGCTGAGATATTACCATTACGATTTTCCGGATAAGGGAAATAAATGGGGTGAGTTACGGTAAAGACGTATGATATATTAGAGACATTTTGCACCTCTTAAAATAACAGACGTTTTTTGGCCTCCTTATGGTTATCGTTATTAAACATAACGATAACGGCAGCAGTTTAAGACAGAGATTTTGCAGCCTCTTTTAAGAAATTTATCTTGCGTCTGCGCTTTCGACACATAACCTTATTTTTGCCTGTGGTTCACCAATTTTAAAGTTAGCGAAAAATCAGTATTTACTTTTATTTTTCATAAGATATAAATTGATATTTAAATATATGCAAACACTTCTGTTGATTTCGTTTTTTAAAGTAGATGCAATCAATACACTATAAGCAAAACACAAAAAGTAAGGTTAGGTATGGTAGTAGAATAAAAAGCAAGTGTGCCAGATTGTAACATCTAAATTAATTACGGATTTAGAATATCCGTAAAAGTGCAAGTCCGTTTTAATTTCTTAACACTATTTCATTTTTATTACTGCTATAGATTTTTCGCTAATTAGAGCCTATGTATAAATGATATTTTAATTAATACGGCCTTAAAATTTTAACCTTTTAAATAATTGATATTAAAATTTCTACAATCCGGCAACCACGCAGTTTAACAATAACGATAACGATAAGCTCTTCGGTATTCATCCGTAATTAAAGTCCGGTATGGTTAATAACGATAACGGATCATGTTTGCGTTACTGCGCAGTCTCAGAATAACGTTAACCACAACGGAATGGCAAAATAAGGGGTGCAAAATGTCTCTATTATTGAAAAATATTTATCCTACCTGATTTCTGGACAGATTTTCGACCAAGACTATTGTTTTTTTTAGTCACGGTGGTTAGCGGAGGGTCTTTATAAAAATTGGCTATCACCGCTTGGTAAAAAATAAGATTTCATACTCTTTTATATACAAGGTATCCGCTAATTAATGGTATACAGAACAACTATAGATTCCTTATGCCAAAATATTAGGATTTAACCAAATATACCCTGCGTTGAATTCCAAAATGTTTTTCGGTGGTAAGTTTAATGTTTCCGGGGGTCCTGTTACACAAAAAAAATATTACTGTCAAAAAGTTGAATAGCAAAAAGTTAAAGGGCAAAAAAAGTCCTCGCCTTTAAAAACCAAACAAACATCTATTGTGAGATTACATTTATTCTTATGATTTCACCATCAATTTTTATTTCGTAAATTTCTCCGGGTGGATAATCCCTCTTGGGCCACCCTCTGAATTCAACGCTGAAATACAGGGTGATTCAAAAATCGATTACGAAACTTAAGGGGTGATTCTACTTTATGCATTTATTTTTTAACCAATCCAGTTGATATTTGGCACATAAATCGAGCTTTGCAGATTCTAAAATTTTAGGATAAAAGTACTTTTTTAAATACCGTCAGAGGGCACTTTACCTAAAACTTAAAATTAATTTACATAATAACTTTTTATTTTGACGTGTGACGTAACATAAAATAAAATAAAAAATAATTAATCGGTAATAATGCATATAAAACTGAAAATTGTACGTTATTTAGAATATTATGAAAAGTATTTTTTTAAAAGTGAAAACCTTTTTGTTTTGCTCTTCAAAAATTTTCACGCTCAATTTTTTTTACCCCCTTAAAGCAAAAGTGGCGCTCCACCGTTTTCTACCGTATTTCTTCGTATCCAGCTACGGCAAAAGCTTGTACTCACCCGGCAACACTGCCAACAATAATAATAAGTACAAATAGGTTATTATGAAGCATTGTGTTTAAATAATTAAAAAATAATAAAATTTTGTTTTTATGTTTTCTTTACGCTCGTAGAAAAAACATGTGCCGAAAGTGCCTTTTACACACTTGAGTGCTTGATCGAAATTCGCTACCCGTCGTTGTGTAAACTGCAGTGGCGTGTGGAAAAGAGGAACTTTCAGCACTAGTTAGGAAATGGCTGTAATATGTAAATAAAATAGTATACAAACCTCAGTTAGAAGTTTCATTACTGTCTCGAGAAGTAGTTCAACTCGGCGCTACCCGCCTCGGTAAACCATCTGTTTCTCTTGACAGTAATAAAACACGTTCCACGTCGGTTTGTAATGTACTATAAATAATAAAACACTTTTAACTTCGGTTTGTAATGTACTATAAATCCACGGTAATCTAAAAATAATAAAACATTTGTATTGTTAAATTTTTGGTACAATTTGTGTTATACCATCGATCATAAATTCTTAATCTCACTTCAGTTCTGTGCAAGGCTTATAAAAAAACTTAAATGACAACTTAGGGACGAAAGTTGTTTATTTCTTGCGAACGGGGCAGAAAATTTTTATGGATGTCAAGTTAGGCTCTTTAAAATGATTTATTGCAGGAGTTTTGTGGTGGAAAATGGTAGTTAGCTCCTATATAGTGCTTAGAAGACAAGCTACGTTGAGTGTATAAAGAAGGGTTTAGGCAGGAAGTTTAGTTTAAATTTATTTCAAAACTAATATTATTATAGAGCGTAAAGTTTGTAGGTAAATTTAGTGTGAAATTTAAATAGCCAAGAAAATTACAATTTTTTTTTATGGTGGCTGCTTAAACAGTTTTTTTTGTTTGAACTGGAGAGCCTAAAATAAACATTTCTTACTCGCGTAAAAAATCACTTCTCCGCTAGCATTTTAAAGTACAAAAATTCTGAACCAAATATTAGCGGGTCTCAATAAAGAATTTTTATGCACTTCATGTTAAAAAAATTGCTTTGTATTGGAAAAACAAATTTTGCAAACACCAATATTTCCACAACAAAAAAAATTATCTGCTATTACCCTGCAGGGCGGATAAAATTTTGACACTAAGCAGGTAAAATAGTTACTAAAATTTAATGGAAATTTTCGCAACCACATCCAAAAGTCCGTTTTTATTTTACAGGTATATTCGACACCAAATAAATACTCTTTTTGATATATACAACATTTTATTTAAGAATTAATATACAATATTTTTTTTTTTTTAGTACCCTAAAGGCTTATAATATAATTCTTAAGTGGATTTATAAAGTGTGTATTAGTCTTGGGTTTAATTAAGAAATTAAAAAAAAGGATGTTCTACCAGTTCTAACCATTCGCAGTTCCCTAAAATTGTTTTAATTACCCTGTCGGGCTTCGTACCTACCTGCTTTACAGCGCGGTGTCGAAATTTCTTCTAACACCATTTGGTGTCGAAAGTTTGCCCGCCCAACCTGCAAAATGTCCCAAATTGTACATTTACCAACAGTAGGTTCTTTTTAGATCTGACTTTTTATGTGTAGGCCAGAGGGCGGTAGATAAACTCACACAATTTTTTTTAAACGACCCAATTTTTTTGTGCTACTCTGCATTAACTATCTGAGTAAATCAGTAAACTTCCCCATGTTTTTTTAACAAAAAAGATATACTTTGTAAAAATGGCTCTGAGTAACTGTTTTCATCGTTGTTTTTTCTTAACGGGTATTGGGTAAATAAATAAGGCCTAATTGTAAAAATTATCATGTTACTTTTTTTATTTTTACTGTACAACATTTTGACAGCTTTAAAAATTTAAGTAAAAAAATCGCTTTTTAATTTTGTCTCATTTTACCACAAATATCGAAGGTATTTGATATCGATATATCGTTATATCGAGAAGTTAAATATCGATAAAAATATTCGATATTTGATTTTCGATATATTAATATTTAAAAATAATCGATATAGCGTTGCCATCCCTACTAGGGAGCTAAAATTTTTTTCTTATTTGAAAAAGCCTGAATTAAAACCTAGGAGACTCTTTGTTTGACCTCCGGAGAGTGCGGACGTGCGTAGAGGACTACAAAGTTCTTTCCGGAGTGGCGGCTAGAGGTGTCGTACGAACGTTTTTACCTTCGGGGATCAAGGAAAGATTCACGCTAAATTGACGGCATCTTTCTTCTGGATCTAAGCGCTGTGAGCGAAGATTCCTATAAGCTGATGGTATCCTGTTTGGTGGTGAACACGAGGTATTTCTAAAATGGCGGGAAATAGATGGGCGTGCCATGGGAACTGTCAGTAGTGAAAGTGAAGGTTATACGTAACACCAGTAGCAGATCTTGGTTTGACAGCCGTCAATTTATGCATTGCATAGATTGTGGATTTATTTGTTTTCTTTTGGAATTTCTGGGAGCTACGAGCTCGATTATCCAGAGTTTCCGCAGACGAAGCCCTGGAAAGCATAGTCCGGAAGGGGAGAGTGGTGGATTGGACCTGAAGGGACCAAAACCAAGAAAAAAATTGAGAGAGAAAAAACTTGAATTGTATTATATCCCCAAATAAAAATAAAATCGTATGGTACTGCAAATCTTTACGACTGATTGATGTTCGATGTGTCTGTGTGCAAAATTTTATGCAACTTGTTGAACCAATTATTTGTAATTCTGTCTGTACAACCTATCGTACAATAAGTTGGATAGACTGTTTGTTCATGTCATGACGGGCTTGTTTTTTGTTGAATATTTTCGGTGAATATTTTCTTACTTACCCTCCTGTCAATTCTGTCTAATTTTATATTTTTACCAATTATCCAAAATGGCCGCTACACAACTCTTATCAAAATAAGCCCTCGGCTTAGTTTGCGGTAATATTGCGGGAAGGTAGCTTTTGGTATGATAATTAAAATTCTCAATGGGCAAAAACCACACAATTTTAGCAAATTTACCTAAAAGCCGATTTCCATAAGGCTTTCACTGGCGGGATCCTTTGGGGATAAATTAATTTTTCCATTACGATAAAAACCAAAAGAAGATATACAGGGTGTTTAAACAAATGCAAAAAACTTAAGAAGGTGATTTCTTGCTTAATATAAACATGAGGTCAAAAGTCAACCCTAAAGAACAGTTCACCTAAAATTTGAAGTCGATTGACCACTTAAAATCTGAGTCTGAGATAAACTCAATTAAAAATTTTATATTTAGTTATGGATTGTATACGCTTTTTGTAGTTCAGTATGCGTTTCCTAAAAATAAAAAAACTGTCAGATATTTTCAAAAACTAACAGTCTTTTAATGGATTTGTTTTGAGTAAAAAAGAAAAAGATATATAAAAAATTTTGTCCATTTGATTAATAAAAACCGATTTAAAGTTTAACAATTTATAAGAATTTATATTTCGCAGGCAAATAGCTTTTGCCTAGTCAAATGCCTTCTGCCTGGGCAAATGTTATATTTTCATTTTTTAATGCCATTTGCCTAGTCAAATAGCATTTTATTCTATTTGCCTAAGCAATTTTTGGGCAGATGGAAATAGTATTTGCATAACCAGAGGGGCATGCAAAACTGTCACATTGGGGGGTCATGGTTGGTTCTGGTTAGTTAAATATATTTTTTGAAATTTCCTAATAAAGAAAATTAAAAAAATTAACTAACCAAAACTAACCATGACCGCTCCAATGTTACAGTTTTGCATGACCGTCTATAGCGCTTCGAACAAATCAAATTACACACGTGCTTTTACTTTTTCTGTAGTCTACACACCATTCGTAAGTTATCAAATAAATTACAGTCATTTGCCTAACAAGAACCACGGCAAATGCATTTACCTAGGCAAATGGCTAAAAAATATTTTTATGAATTCATTTGCCCAGGTAGAAGGCATTTGCCTAGGCAGAAGGCATTCACCTAGGCAGAAGCCATTTGCCTAGGGAAAAGCAATTTTCCTAAAATAACCATTTGCCTGCGAAATATACATAGCTAGTCTTATAGAAACAACTTGGCAACGCTGCAAGCGAATATAAATAATATTTACGCGGTAAATTCAAATGAATAAAAATGTAAATTAAATACATTAGGTTTGTTCCAGCAGAATGTTGGAAAAATGTTGGCAACAATCGTAAAACGCAGAAATTGTTACAAACATTAGTCAGAAATGTTGGCAACAGTTTTCTGCTGGAACGAAAAATAAACAAGGCGTGCATACTGCTTATACGTCAATACAAGAAAGGTTATGTTAACAATTTGTCAGTAATGTTTGAAGAAAGTTTGCAAATTTTTCAAACAGTTTCCAACATGCTTCCATCATCTTAAAACTACTGCTGGAACAACAAACAATTGTATAATGTTACAAACATGCCACTGCTGGAACGACAAATTTGACATGCGCAGAATCCGAACGGTTGCAAACATTTCTGACAGCCTGCTGGAACAAACCTATTGTGTATTTACGGATTGTTCTATGTTGTAAAGTTAAAATCGGTTATAAAGAACCCACAGCCGTCATACAAATAAAGACGGCAATCAACGTTTCTTTCTAAACGAGTCGTTTAAATGGTGTACGAGCAACAAAAAGGGGAATAATTGAAGGTGAGACAGAATTGATGACCGCGTGGCTTCTTTACTATTGATGTTTACTCTACACTGTACAACGATTCAATCTCCAATAAATCTTTGATGGTGCATAAGCGACGTTGCCGTATCACAACGACTATGCATTTTGTATGAGTAACTTCTTAACGGGCACAGTCTTGACATAAAAGTAATGGACAGACCACTTTGCTGCAAGCTGCAAGTATTTTACGATTCACATAATCCTAATTTTTCTGAAAATATTTTACCACGACAACTTTAAAAATCAAAGAGTGAGCGTGAACAAACAAGCAAAACAACTTTTAAATTGTAAAAAAATCGCGTAAAAGCTAGTTCATACAGACGCGAAAAGCGAATTGCGAAACGCGAATTTAATTCTCATTGGTCAATTTCACATAAAATTAAAGGCGGATAATTCAAAATACAGATCGTTTATAAATGTTGCAAATTCGCAAAATTTGAAATCTAGTGGGCGAGACTCTTGAGATCATTTTAATTTCTGGCGAATATTCGCGTGCGCACATCCGTAGAAACAAGAGGTTATTTGTCATATGTCATTTCGAAATGTCATTCTATGTTAGCTGTTTGAAACGTTATTTTTGTGTTCATTTTCTTAAGGGGTTAGGGGTAGTCAGAGACACGAAAAAATGATAATTTTCAGTAATTTTTTTCGCTATTAAATCATTTTATTTTACAAAAGTAATAATATGGCCTTATTATACAATGTTTTGACTTGAAGTCACGAAAATTTAAAAAAAAATTTATAATTTCCAAAGTTATAGCTGTTTCTGTTGACCCAGTCCAAAAAAAAGGTCCTTGCGGTGGCAATGATAAGTCCTTGGAGATTCATCTAAAATCAATCGGATAAGAAAAATTAGTTTTATAAATAGATAATCCTGGGCCTGATCGAAGGATTTTTTTTCAAAAATTTCGATTTTAAGACCAATTAACTGTTGACTTTTTCCAAAAATTTAGGAAAAATTTTCTGAGTCCGCCATTTTTTAATTTTTGAAAGAAAAAAAGCTTCGATCAGGCCCAGGATTATCTATTTATAAAACTGAATTTTTCTTATCCGATTGATTTTGAGATGAATCTCCAAGGGCTTATCATTGCCACCGCAAGGACCTTTTTTTGGACTGGGTCAGAAACAGCTATAACTTTGGAAATTATAAATTTTTTTCAAATATTCGTGACTTGAAGTCAAAACATTGTATAATAAGGCCATATTATTACTTTTGTAAAATAAAATGATTTAATAGCGAAAAAAATTACTGAAAATTATCATTTTCTCGTGTCTCTGACTACCCTAACCTCTCAAGTATTTTGTACTTTTTGATTTGAATTTATATTAACTTTTTTAATCCGTTTTATTTATAACAAATTTGCAGCGTTTCTACGTCTTAGTTTGCCAAATAAGTTGTGCTATATTCTTTATTCATCACAACAGATAAATGTTATATTATTAAAAAGAAAAAAGAAAATCTCAAAAGAACCCAGGCGTAGCGTCACCACCGAAATAAAAACAATATAGACATTTGTAGGTTACGTTGTTTGCCTAAGAAAACGCGAATTTTGGCCAAATATTCGCTTTTGTAAGTCGCTTTTCGCGTCTGAAGGACTAGCTTTAAGACTTTAGATTGTTCTAATATAAAATAATCAATAAATATTTAACAGAAACAAATAAATTAGTCTTATCAGATTGATTAAAGCTTTAATTAGGTTCTAAAAAAACAATTTATCCTTAACTCACATTCCTAAGAAGTGTCGGCTTTCGCACTGGACCCATGTTCAACAAAGCATGAAAATGTCTCCGATTAAAAAGAATGGCCTTAATGAAAATAAACTAAATATCTACATTGCTGAAGGATCGAGATGCCAACAAAACTTTTGGCATTCTTCGCTGAAGCATTAGTAAAGTTCTCAGGGAAACTTAAATGACAACTCGGGAATGAAAGTCAGAGCCGGATTAAGAAGATCTTGTTCCCCTGGGAGCAACGTGCTCGTATTTTTACAAAGAAACTGGGGGCGTATCGACATCTAAAATCAATAGAGAACTTTTTGCACCTTTTAAAATAACAGACGTTTTTTGGCCTCCTTATGGTTATCGTTATTAAACATAACGATTACGGCAGCAGTTTAAGACAGAGATTTTGCAGCCTCTTTTAAGAAATTTATCTTGCGTCTGCGCTTTCGACACATAACCTTATTTTTGCCTGTGGTTCACCGATTTTAAAGTTAACGAAAAATCAGTATTTACTTTTATTCTTCATAAGATATAAATTGATATTTAAATATATGCAAACACTTCTGTTGATTTCGTTTTTTAAAGTAGATGCAAACAATACAGTATAAGCAAAACACAAAAAGTAAGGTTAAGTTTGGTAGTAGAATAAAAAGCAAGTGTGCCAGATTGTAACATCTAAATTAATTACTGATTTAGAATATCCGTAAAAGTGCAAGTCCGTTTGAATTTCTTAACACTATTTGATTTTTATTACTGCTATAGATTTTTCGCTAATTAGAGCCTTTGTATAAATGATATTTTAATTAATACGGCAATAAAATTTTAACCTTTTAAATAATTGATATTAAAATTTCTACAATCCGGCAACCACACAGTTTAACAATAACGATAACGATAACGATAAGCTCTTCGGTATTCATCCGTAATTAAAGGAGTCCGGTATGGTTAATAACGATAACGAATCATGTTTGCGTTACTGCGCAGTCTCAGAATAACGTTAACCACAACGGAATTGCAAAATAAGGGGTGCAAAATGTCTCTATTGCCAATGTTGTGCTTCTATCGCTAAACATTAATTTTCCTGGATTAATACGATTTTTTTTCAGATGAAGTGGCTGTTTTTCTTTACCCTAACCCTCTTCGTAGCTCTAGTTATCGCATGAAGGTGAAGTATGGGAAGAAGATGACCATGAGGTATTGATAAGAAGCGAAAAGAGGTGCCAAAAATCGTAAGTATTAATATTATTAAGTACCTATGTTTTTCTGTCTACTATAAAAAAAAATTAAAAATAATCAGTGTTACAGTAAAATATACATTTAATTACCATTTACAATTTAAGTAATTAAAAGGGTTAAATAAATTATGAATTAAAAAAAAACTGTAAATAAAATTTACAACAAAAAGTTAGATTTAAATGTTTAATATACAAAAAAATTCTGCGATATACATGGCGTCTCTAAGGTAAGCGAAAAATTACCATACATTCTTGAGGCTAAAATAGGACGATCTGACCCAACTTACTTTAGTCCAAAGATGAATGATTTCGGAGATACAGGCTGGAAAAATTTTATTCTGGTTTAAGTTTTTGTAATTAATTGTGTTAATATTAGGTGGGTTGTCACAATATTTAGCTAGGGGGGTTGGCAGGTGAGAAATTAGAATCTGCTATATTTTTTTACAAACTTAGAGGGCGCCACCACAAATTAAAACGAAACAACTTTTTGTGCCGCCTTTTATCTAACTTATAGATAAAAATACATATTCTTTAACACATTTTACATAAAAAAAGGATACTTGGTAAAAGTTGATTTGATCAGTCGTTTTTGAGATATTTGGATTTAAAAATTTTACTACCTGTAAGGCCAGATCTCAGGTATACTGGAAGTTTTAGAATTTTGGTCATCAACAGGATTTACCCCCATTCATACCCGCTATGGTAAAAGAATCTTTAATTATTTAATGGGTTTTTACCTTTTTAAGACATACAACAAATACAACTTTTTAACTGATAGGGATGTGCAAATTTTCGTGAGATTTGATGCGAAAATATTGCCACAGTTTTTACCCAGTTTGCGATGATTGCTGGTTGGAGGGTGTTTTTGTTTTCAGTTTGTGGGTCCTTAAAAATTAGCTTCTAAAATATTATACTGATTTTTAAAACGCCCTGTATTCATATAATAACAATATTGCACTGCACATTTTACTGCCCACCCTCTAAATTTGTTTGCCGGATATCGCCCAACTTAAAAAAAGCTGGCGCCGCTACTGCAAACAGGTTTTCCCATATTTCGGTTAGGTTTTCTTTTTTGATGTTACTCTCTGTCATCCGACTTCGATGCAGAACTTAAAAAGGAAAAATGCATCATTAGAGAATTATTGCAAGTTGCCTTATTAAGCTCGGAAATTATTAATACCGGCCTTATTTAAGTAGTTCTTGTACCCATAATTTAGAGTTATTGCAAATCATGTTGACATTACCATAAACCTAAAAAAGGGGAAAAACTTTTAGTTGTTTTTCTTTATTGTTTTGTGTTGTAGGGTTTTGTTTAACACAATTAAAGAAATACATTTGAAAAAGCAAGGTTTTAAGTATTTTTACTTCTAAAAACTTTTCGATTTTATGCTCGGCAGCCGTTCGGTTTACACGAACAGATCCAAAGCTAAAATAAGACCAAAATAAGGCACGACCTAAACCCGACATAAATAAAGCCAGGCACTATCCCTATTAAGAGAGTCCTTATCTCACCATGCATCTGCGCAAGCTCAGATGTCAAAATAAGGCCAGTATTATTAATGCCTGGCCTTATTTTACTGTGCAATATTTCTCTATTTACTTCGTTAGTAAATCTTATCTTTAGTGACTGAATCAGAAAATCTAAATATGGAATAAAAATTGTGATTTTGTAATATTATTCCATTGATGTTTGGGGTTAATAATTATTCCTATGGGTTTACCGAACATTAATTTAAAGAACTTTTATTTTATATTTCAAGTTTTACCTCTCTAACTAATCACCACGGATCACAAAACTTAAAAAATTACGCTATTAGGTAAAATAGTTACCTACAATACAAGTTTAAAAAAAACTAATTATATTAAAATTAACCAACGAATAAAAGCACTTTAAAATACATAATTTTGACAGTTGTCAGCGAATAAAAATAGATTTTTACTGGAAGAGTTTATAAATATTAAACATTTGCTTGATGTTTTTGTAAGTGTGCTACAATTACTTAAATCACGGGGGAAGCGCCTTCCCCGGCCCCCCAGCCGGCGACCATGCACATATACATATCTTTAAGGGTCAAATATGTAAAAAAATATGAATTTTTATCTAGTAGTTACATACAGAGTGGTTAGTTATTTCGTTTTTCCTTTGTGCATGACACCGCAGGAAGCGCCCCTAGAGTTTACAATTATGATTGAATTTTTGACACTGTGTATCTTCGAAATCATCTACCTTTGGATTAAAGTAAGTTGGGCTGGATCGTCAGGAACTAGTGGTAGCTTTTTTTCTACACCTCTTGGACACACCCTGTATAATAGAGAAAGATGGGTGTTTTGTGTAATAAATAACCAAATTAAAAGATTTTTTGTTTATCACGGGAACGGGGCTAAATAAATATTTTTAAAAATAATAACCGATCATGACTGTTTAAACAAAAACAAAACCAGATGCAAAAACAACTTTATTTGTTTTATTATACACAAATACAAAATTTTTATTGTTATTTAAATTACTGGACATTGTAATAATTGGTTTTTCTGTTAAACTGCATTTAAACGTAAAAAAGCAAACAAACAGTAATTGACTAACATTGTGCTGTTTTTGAACATAAAAGTTAGTGTTGAAAATCGGTTTTTCAAAGCGACCGATATATTTTAAATTCACAAAGAAAAAATGGAAAATTGATAACATGTTCAATAGGTTTAATTTTTGCTTATTAACCTGTCATTTTTACTGAAAATATTTTTTTGCCCTTTTTTGTGTGCGAAATAGGGGAATTTGATTGTGTAAGGTTTTTATTATCTAGTCATCTATAGAACTATACAAACTTATTAAAAAATATATCTATTACAAAAACTGTCTAATAAAATAGAGACATTTTGCACCTCTCATTTTGCAATTCCGTTGTGGTTAACGTTATTCTGAGTCTGCGCAGTAACGCAAACATAATCCGTTATCGTTATTTACCATACCGGACTCCTTTAATTACGGATGAATACCGAAGAGCTTATCGTTATCGTTATTGTTAAACTGCGTGGTTGTCGGATTGTAAAATTTTTAATATCAATTATTTAAGAAGGTTGACATTTTAATGCCGTATTAATTAAAATATCATTGATACATAGGCTCTAATTAGCGAAAAATCCATAGCAGTAAGAAAAATAAAATGTGTAAAGAAATTAAAACGGACTTGCATTTTTAAGGATGTTTTAAATCAGTAATCTATTTACATGTTACAATCTGGCACACTTGCTTTTTATTCTACTACCAAACCTAACCTTACTTTTTGTGTTTTGCTTATACTGTATTGTTACATCTACTTTGAAAAACAAAATCAAGAGAATTATTTGCATATATTTAAATATCAATATATAACTTATGGAGAATAAAAGTAAGTACTGATTTTTCGTAAACTTTAAAATCGGTGAACTACAGGTAAAAATAAGGTTATGTGTCGAAAGCGCAGATGCAAGATAAATTTATTCGAAGAAGCTGCAAAATCTCTGTCTTAAACTGCTGCTGTAATCGTTATGTTTAATAACGATAACCATAAGGAGGCCAAGAAACGTCTGTTATTTTAAGAGGTGCAAAATGTCTCTAATGTAAAACAAATATTTTTTAAACAAAAATCAATAAATGTGTGTATTTAAGTGAACATGGAGATTAAATATTATATTGTGCAACATGTTTATCTCGCCTATGGCTCGTGCACAAACGTGATACTTGTGTGCAAAGAGTCAGTTTCAAACGTGTAGCACACATTACTTCTGTTCACGACAGAAAAACATAAGGATTAATATGTGATTTTTATTATTTTTATTCTTTTAACTTTTGACAGGACTGTGTAAAAATTTTCATACGCTGTGTGAAAAGTTTTCAAACGCTTATGTCAAAAGTAAATGACAGAAAATAAAATATTTTTGACTGGTTGACATGTGAAAAGTTGCTACCACACATCAACTGTAAAAACCTGATTTAAAAAATGCTTCTCTAAAATTTCTAAAAATGGAGTTAAGCACTTTGCGAATTACACTGACGAGTGGTTGTTTTTGCAAAAACCCTTCAATTTTTCTAATATTTTTGATTCGGGAACTAATTTACATGTGCCCAAATAAACACACCCTTGGAAATGTAACGACGGTATATAGTATATTACATTACAAGTGTGGAAAATGACTAATTTCACACAAGTGGGAATACTGTAGCACAAGGCGTTAGCTGACTGCGACAAACCCACGAGTGTAAGAAAGTTATTTTCACACGAGTACTGTACACTATTTTTCCTACGACCACAAATTATTCACCAAAAAAAAAAATTAAACTTTGTCTTTAGAGAAAAAATAAAAAACAATTGAGAACTTTGCAACACTAGGGTGATTTTTACTTTGTAACACTAGTGTGATATGTACTTTTCCTCACTGCTATATTATACTGTTTTGACAATATTTTTACATCGAAAATCACCTACCTAGAAGCATTATATAACTTTTATCATTTTGGAATTTAAAAAGGCCCTCACTTAATAAAAATTGTATGGTTTGGTTAGGTAATAACGGTAATAGTTTAATACGGTTTTCTGCTATTTTAAGGGTTTTTAAAAAATATTGATACTTACATATTTTAGACACTCTTCTAAATAAAACGTAAGTAGCGCATATGCAAAATATTCCGTTTTTTAAAAATATCAGTAAACTAAAACTTAAGGGACCGGGGAGTGAAAAGGGGTGCTGGGTGGGGTAAAATTGGTAAAACGAGTTAATGAAACTGAACATAACATGTAAAATTAAGTAAAAATTACATTTTTTCCTCATATTTTTGAGAAAAAATATAAAAATATGAAAATTGTAAATGCATAACCTAAAGTCCTAAAAGTAAGAAAAAAACGACTACTAAACGTCAGTTATACCATGCAAAATATGGAAAGCATTTGGCAACGTCGGAATGGTCTGATTCTATTTATGAATGGATAAAAGAAAGTGGATTCATAAAGTGTGTATTACCCTCAGGTTTAATTAAGGGATTTAAAAGAAAAAATATTTAACTACTTGTTTGAGTACACGAAGACAGAGAGAAAGGAATTTGATCTATAGGAGTTTTTTCTCTGACGCTTTAGGTCGAACGGTCAAGCGGCAAGGCTGCCTCTATAAAGTGCGTGCGCAAAGGTAGGGGGAGATTTTTAATTTGATCTACTTACCTGACAACACTGTGCCACTGAGCGAGCAGTCAGTGAAAGTTGTTTTTGTGGTTATGTCTATTTTTGTTTATGTTTTTATTTTTTCGGAAATTTTATTATTACTCTTTTTAATATTAGAAGAAAGCTTATACTGTGTAGTACCTTAACGTTAATACGATGATTTTCGCTAATTTGGGTTCTACTGTTGAAGGTAAGTAAAAAGTTTTTTTTTACTGTCACTACAATAAATATGTCACTTGCAAAACCAATAGCAGTTTTTAGAATGACATCATAATATATATCACACGAGTGTTGTAATGTACTTTGCAGTACTAGTGCTGTAAAGTACTTTGTAACACTAGTGTGATATAACACATTTTCTATGCATGAAACCAGTGTGCTATTTGCTATTTTCACAAGTGGTCGTAGGAAAATAAATATTTCAGCAGAATTATAAAAATAGGCATATTTTAAAAAAATTGGTCGCGTTTATTTTTTCATTCATTTAGTAATAAAATTTTTACGTCTTCATTTTCGTTGCGGTTTCATGCTAAAAGTATTAAATTCGGGAAAGCTCGTTAATCATTCCAGCTCACTCTATTTGACTTGTTTAAATCCGAGTTTAAGACTGGCATTATAAATAAACTCGGTTTAACGACCCGCGACATGTGTTGATGTGAAACTGGAAATTATACAGCGTCTTTAAAAACTTTTGTGTTAAATGGGGATTTTTTTATTGCTAAACTTAAATAAAATTTGTGTTTATCATTGGGCTGTGAGTTAAAGTTGGTTAAAAAACATATACTGGGTGTTCCACGAGGAACTTCTGCGATCCATTTGTTGAAAAGTGGGCCTTGAAATTAATAATTTTAAAGTCAGTGCAGGACATACGGCCAACATACCGGGTGATGCATCGCCGGGCGGGACATAGGAAATCCCATGTAATTTTTAATGAGGTCCATTATTGGCTCCCTAATTATTTTAGAGAAAATTCTATTGAAGTTTATTGAAGAGCATGCAAATCTACGTCCATGGTAAAAACTTTAGATTTTTCTGCTTAACCCGTTTGCTAGTTAGCTAATATATTTTTAAAAATTGTTACATTATTATCGCCTCATATTTATGAACAACAATAAAAATACCAGTTAGCGTGACATAACGTTGTCATTTTTTTCTTCTCTTTGATACTCCCTAGCTTCACATCTGCAGTTATTTATTACTGTGCCTGTGGTCTCAAATTTTTGATAGTCCTATCGACTGTTGATTTTTCGGGTATCGGTCTATTCGGATACTGAGCAGCGAACATGTCTGACACCTTTTAGTAACTATTTCCTTGATAGTATCATTTAATCATCAATACTTTTTCTTCAGTAGTATAACTCATGGTTAATCTTTTCGCTCTACAATTTTTTAATAATAATAAAGCAATAAATTTCAAAATGACAACGTTATGTCACGCTAACTGGTATTTTTATTGTTGTTCATAAATATGAGGCGATAATAATGTAACAATTTTTAAAAATATATTAGCATCTAACTAGCAAACGGGTTAACAGAAAAATCTAAAGTTTTTACCATGGACGTAGATTTGCATGCTCTTCAATAAACTTTTATAGAATTTTTCTCTAAAATAATTAGGGGAGCCAATAATTGACCCCATTAAAAATTACATGGGATTTCCTATGTCCCGCCCGGCGATGCATCACCCGGTATACTTTATCATTACATGAATATCTATCATATTAGTGCATTTTAGCCCATTTAGAAAAAAGTAGGTTTTTTTTTATCTTTGGACAAACCACGGAGGCTTAAAGCCTAAATACTAACGTACCGTGGGTGTCTTAAGCGAGGTAAAAGGGAGTTTGTTGACACGGGACTTAAATACTTGAAGATTTGGGGGAAAGGAAAGACCTCCGCAGGCAGCAGTTTCCACAACCTAGAAACTCTAGGGATAAAAGAACGAACAAAGTGGGAAGTTCGGGGCCTGTCCAGTTGGACCGTATAGGGATGCATACGCTTGGAACCACGAGTTTCTCTGTTGGGAACCGTAAGTGGAGGAACTATACTGGACAATTCTTCAGAGCAGAAGCCATGGAAGTACCTATAAAAAGCGATAAATCCCCCACAGCCCGACGATGTCCAAGAGAGGGAAGCCTTTCTTTAAGTGAAGGATCATTAATGAGACGAATAGCTCTTCTTTGAATAGAATCAAGAATGCTTAGGGTTGTAGGGGACGCCATGCTCCAGATATGAGAACAATATTCCAAGGGAGGTCGGATTTGGGACCCTTATAAAGTGTATAAATTAGAAGGGGAAAAATACTTTTGGCTCGAAAGAGAAATACAAGCTTTTTTCAAGCTGCCGTGGCTATAGATACAATGTGTTTATGCCAGTTAAGGTTACTTTCAAATGTGACTCCCACAAGATTAAAGGTGTCTTTGCTCTGTAAAACTTGGCCGCTCATAAGTAGAGGATGAGTATTTGATGACTCTTCGCGACAAGGAACATGATGGTGTTTTGGATGCATTAAAATGGACGAGGTTTTTAGCGCCCCAAGTTATATCAATAATGGAATTGTTTTGTGTAATCTTTATAACATAACTGTACATGTTTCTTGTTTTGATAACAAATAATTTAAAAAGAGTATTTAAAACTGTCCTATGACATTTATAATCATGTAATATAGTGCACTAGCCTAAATTTTTACCATTATCGGAGATTTTTTTTAAATGAACAAAATTGCATAGTTAAAAGTAACTTTTAATTTTAAACATCTTTTCTTTATAACAATTTGCGATATTAGCAAAAATATAGGTACTCTTACTTCTGAGCAAAAATTACATTTTTGGCCAAATCTCGTATATGAATGACGCAATGTAATTGTGCTTTTTATAAAGAATAACTTTTTTTTCGTAAAATTAATAATAAAAAAGTTTTCCATATGTCGCCAACTTAGGTAGACACACTGTATAAGTTAT
The DNA here is from genome assembly GCA_014170235.1 of Listronotus bonariensis. NCBI lineage: Eukaryota > Metazoa > Arthropoda > Insecta > Coleoptera > Curculionidae > Listronotus > Listronotus bonariensis. The sequence continues at coordinate 168,209 of JACEGR010000377.1, read as the reverse complement.
GTAAATTTACAAATAATTTTTACACAACTTTTATAAAAGTCGGTTGTAATTTTGTCACGTCCAACTGTGGCTTAAAAAACCTACGCCCCACATAGTAAATTTACAAAATCTTTATTTCAGTGTAGCTTTGTTATTTTTTATTTAGCTCAAATCTGCTTACTATTAAAAATGGGTTAAGGTCAAAAGGCTGTAAACAAAACTTTAATACAGGGTGGCCCACCATATTCGACACGGTCTGTAGCTGGATAACCATGGGGTTTTTAAAAAAGTAGATACTGGAACATATACAGGTCGGATAAGACCACAGTATAAAATTATTTTAGTCTATACAGGGTGTTTCAAAAAGTGTGACGTATCAAAGTTATATTTTTTTAAATAAAACACCCTATATTTTATGACGGTTTTAGATTCTTTAAAAAATAACTCAAGTTTGTTTATAGTACTAAGTGTCTAATTTTATTCGTTTTTGTGATATTTTATTTTTTGAAAAATGCAGAGGTAAAATTAAATTGATTTTACATTAACACTTTTAAAACTTTAAACTTTAAAATGAGTAACAAGATTAGAAAAAGTCCGCCATATCATACGTAGGTCAAATCAAGATCAAATATTGTACAGGGTGATCAAAAAATAATTTCAATTTTTCAGAAAATCAAATAGCCATATCTCTCTTATTTTAAATGGAACACCCTGTATTTTTTTACGTCACATGATGACAAATAAAATACTCTTTCAAATGGTGTATAGGTTGCCTATACCTATCTTTTGTGCTTTTTAGTAAAATCTGTTTTTACAAATGTTTAGTCCAAATGTTTATTTAAATTAAAGTTGGCTGTGTCATAGGAGCCATAAAATATAGAAAATAACAACGACCATTTATTGATTACTAGTGTTTTAGTCAGTTTAAAAGAAATTTCAATGATTTAAAATCATTTAAAAACCCTTCTTCTACAACAACAAGATGATAAATTACTGGTAGGATGTGAAAAAATTATTTACTTTAGTCTAGAGTTAATCCTGAAAAGTATTCCAGGAGAAACCATCTGATAACCTTAATAGTTGCTTTAAAAATTTTGAAAATGTGATGGATAATGGAAGAAACGAGTTATAGGTCATAGAATGTCGTCATAACTGATCAGAGGCGTTATTATGATTGTTTAAAAACACAAGTTTTATCATTACCACATTCGGCTGAAATAAGTGTTAATGGAAGTAGCATTATAAGCAACTAATGATTTTTTTTCTCTGTGAATTTTAAAAATAGTGGCAGATAATACAAAATCTTTTAATTTTGTGCTTTTTTTCAACAAATTTACATTATGCAATAACGGCTTAGTAAATTAGGCAATGCTATATCACAGATAATAGACATTTAGAATAAAAATATGTTACAACGGAATTTACTTAAAAAGTATAAAAGATAGGTATAGGCAACCTATACACCATTTAAAAGAGCATTTGGTTTGTCATCATGTGGTGTAAGAAAATACAGGGTGTTCCATTTAAAATAAGAGAGATATTGCAATTTGACTTTCTAAAAAATTGAAATTATTTTTGATCACCCTGTATAATCTATGATCTCGATATGACCTAAGTATGATCAGGCAGACTTTTCCTAATCTTGTAACAAATTTTAAAGTTTAAGGAGTTTATATTTTTAAAATAAAATTACGTTAATTGCACCCCTGCATTTTGAAAAAAAATCAAATATCACAAAAACGAATAAAATTAGACACTTGGTACTATTAGGAAACTTAAATTATTTTTTATGTAGAATCTAAAACCGTCATAAAATATTAGGTGTTCCATTTAAAAAATATAACTTTGATACGTCACATTTTTTGAGACATCCTGTATAGAGATAATTTTATAATGTGGCCTTATCCGACCTGTATATGTTTCAGTATTTACTTTTTTTAAAAACCCCATGGTTATCCAGCTACAGACCGTGTCGAATATGGTGGGCCACCCTGTATAATAAAAAAACCGTTATTTAATGTGTTTTTTACTTTTGTATAACATAAAATATCAATTTTTATTCATAACAAAGTTAACTACTAAAACATAATCTAAAACAAAGTAAACACATGTTTTAACCCAAAAAAAATCCTACATTTTTGTGCTCGCAATAATTCTCAATTGAAATTCTGGATAAAATGCCAGAGCTATGCCTATAAATTTCAGCATTGTAATCTTTCGGAAATGATTCTATAAATCTGGAAATATGCCGATTTCATGGATTAATGCACTGACGTTATTTTTAATTACCATTTAAAATGGTTTATGGAGAGATTGGTTTAAAAACATGGTGTTGCGTGACGATAGAGTTATGGATTAATGAGAGATTTTTATCGAATACGACTTTTATTTAAAATGATTTGAATCCATATAAATTATATATATTTTTTTTAATGTTAAACTGTTTTATTGTACAAAAAGCTAAAAATTGTTTGGTAAGTCCTAGCAAAGACAATCTGTATATACAATGTATGTACAAATATATACAGTGTGGTCCATTAAGTATGCGACAAAGGGAAAACTTTTTTATTTGCAATTTGTCAGAAAATTCTTCATAAAAGTTGGTGCATGTAGTAGCAGTAGTTAGTTTTATTAAAAGTTAAATGATATACAGGGTAGGTAAAAAAATGCAAAAAATGCTTAGGTGTAAAGTACCCTTATTTTTAAAAATACAACAAAATGTTAGGTAAAAAGTTATTTGGAATTAAAAGTTATGCCTAAATACCAAGTCTTGGCCTCCAATTCAAATTTTTAATTTTTTTGGAAAATTATTATATAGATTTTTATTATTCTAATTTAATATTTTATTGCAAATAAAAAGTTTTTTCCATTTGTTGCATACCTAATGGACCACACTGTATATATATATATTATATCAGGCAATCGAAAAATCGTTAAATTTTACGTTTCACATTTCGCAATACTCGGCATTTTGAAAAAGGCACGGCGCCAATTTTCTTTGAATTTATAAAACAAATTATAGCTGATATCTGCAATATAGTGAACGTCCGCTAAATCGGTAGTTACTGTTGCTACAAAGTATTATCAATAAGTTCTGTCAATTATTGCTACAATCATATTGTAAAATTATAGAAACAAAATTATTTACCATAAAAAGATCCATGCCTTAGATTGATGAGAAGATTGATACGATTTGGTAGCTAGGACTTACCGAATTATTATTTAGCTTTTACTATAATAAAGCCATATAACATAGTTTTTTTAATATAATTTATGTTTAATTTTGTAGTTTTTTTGTTAGTTGATACTTCTCATTCTATTGAGTTTTTTATACCTCACTATAACTAACCAACGATTTTATATTTAGGTAGTTGTGCAAAATATGTAATTCGCCATTTTGTGGAGGCGGCCATATTGGATTTGATTTTTTTATAGTGAGCTCTTTTCTACCAATCAAGTCCTTTTATTTGATACCCATATTATTTTTTGGGGTGGTGGCCCTGGTGGTTAAGGGGTTAAAGGGGCGCCGTCCAATTTTTGTAAAAACATTCCCCCTCAATAAATATCTTGACGTGTTTCGGCGATTTTCTCAAATCTGTCTCGTTTCGAAGATAACTTGAGTGGAAAGTTTTTAAATGAACACCCTGTATGTAGTGCCTCAATATGAACACTCAGAACTCATTCTATGCTACTAAACTTGGTCACGAATTGGTCAATAGGTCACTGAGACTGATTGACCAATCGTGACTAACTCAAGACTAATGTATGTAGCATTGAATGAGCTTTAAATAATGGTGCAACATATATTTTTTCCAAAAATCAGTGTAAAACCACAAAAAAGAAGCGAAAAGAAAAAAAACTGATCATTTCATAGAACCAAAACTAAAGTATTACCAATTAAAATATGAAAGTATAAGGGGGCTGAAGAAGTTTAAATCTACAAAAACACAAAAAAAAGTTACAAGGCAAAGAACATTGTTGATAAAAGTCCAAGACAAGAAAATGGCCCTTTTATTAGCCTTACAGATAATAGTATAAAGGATATTTAATTACCATTGGCCATAAGGAAAAGAGGTAGATGAAAAGATAGAGGTAATACCATAATTGAATTAGGTGCAAAAAACAATAAACATGATAAATAAAAATTTATTTTATTACACCATGTTATGTAACTGGCATAAACACATTGTATCTATAGCCACGGCAGTTTTAAAAAGCTTGAAATTTTCTCTCGAGCCAAAAAGTATTTTCTCCCTCTAATTTATACACTTTGTATGTGTCCCAAATCCGACCTCCCTTGAAATATTGTTCTCAAAACTGGGGCATGGCGTCCCCCACAACCCTTAGCATTCTAGTTTCCATTCAAAGAAGAGCTGTTTGCCTCATTAATCATCCTTTACTTACGGAAAGGCTTCCCTCTCTTGCCCATCATCGGGCTGTGAGGGATTTATCGCTTTTTATAGGTACTTTCATGGCTTCTGCTCTGAAGATTGCCCAGTATAATTCCTCCACTCACGGTTCCCAACAAAGCGAGCCGAACGGCGGCTCCTAACCATGAAATAAGTTAAAACCGCCGGTATTACAAATAAATAAATTAAGATTTCATATACGTAAATAGATAAAACCGCCGGACTGCGGTTTTCTTTTTATAAATGAGCAATGCCGCTGGCGGTCGTTTAGACAGTGTTTTTAATAAACCTAGAAGTACCTATCAGGTTAAGTAAATTAAAACTATGACCAAAGTTTACTTAAAGTTTAATTTACCCGAATATTTCTTAGGTAAACAACGTCGGCAAAGGGATGTGTTATATATATCAACAGCTCGGTTAAGGCACCCTTTAAAATCAGAGGTCGTGTCGGCGTATATCCCCAAAAGCCATTATAAATTTTATAAATATTCAATTTCTGAGGTAATAGGGATTCTAAGAGTCTCTCGAGCTTCCTGGCAATATATGATATAAGGAAAGCCGAACCAGTGGTGTACTTAATATGTATTTTAAAAGTTTTACCGCTTTCCAGTTTACTTTTAATATTTTTTAACCGGCTTCAAGAATACGGAGGTTGTCAATTCGCCTATACCGGGTGTTGCTCCGTCGAGCGGGACATAGGGAATCCCATGTAAATTTTGTAGTAGTCAAATATTGGCTCCCTTAATTATTTTAGAAAAAAATGCTATTAGGATTTATTAAAGAGCACAATAAGTTCCACACAAAATGAAAATTTTAGCATTTTTCCATCAACCAGTAAAGAGTAAACTGCTTAAATACTTCTGCAACGTAGTATCTCATTATGCACCCTGTACTCTAGAAATCAATAATAAAAACACCATATCGATTTATCAGTGACAATTTAGATCATTAATTTATAATGTCATTGCCAAAACTGAACAATTTTATACGGGAATTTCAAAAGAATCCTCGCATTTCATTTTAGTTTACAGCTAATTCCAACACATGCACTTACAGTTACGCAAGACAATAAAACAAATTTGTCTACATTTAGAAATACGATAACTATTTCCCTGATAAAACCATTTTATAGTAGTGATTTTTTTCTTGATTCGAGTAGTTCATTATTTGAAAATGATGTGATATTGATCTGACCAGATCTGACAACTTGAGAGTAAGAGGTTAAATATTTTTTCAGGTATTTTATTATAAACTTCTAATAATACAGGGCGCGTAAGAAGATAGGAGATTCGTAACTTATTTTCGCATTTATCTCTTAGCGAGCGGAGTGAGAAGAGCTGACATTTGTACACTGTGTACAACTTTTCGTGCTCTTTAAAAAATCCCAATAACATATTTTTTCTAAAATAATTAGGGGAGCCAATATTGGACCACTTCAAAATTTACATGGGATTCCCTATGTCCCGCTCGACGGAGCAACACCCGGTATAAAGAGACCGCCAGATATGTTGAACCATACGGAAAACTTTTTTATTTTCGATTTCTCAAAAAAATTATTCCTGATATTGCCAAACTTACAAAACACTGATCAAAATTTAAATAAACCATAGCGTATACGAGGTAGGTGCAAATTAACAAATATGCCACACGAGAAAACTACCCTTATTTTTTAAACTTAGAGAAACATGTTATTTGGAAAACTTGTTTAAAATTAAAAGTATGTCCTATTTTAAAAGCAGAGCCTCCTATTAAAAAATTGGTAATTTTCTAGAAACCTGCGGCATCTCCGATTTTAACGAAATTGGGTATACGGGGGTTTTTGGGGCGCTGATCACGAATCTGAAAGATTTTTTTGCCGGAAACGTTTCGTTCTCGAGATATTCATCATCAAATTTCAAATTTGAACTAAGCTTATTTTCACTATATTTCCCCTTCCTTTTGAACACAATTCTTGATTTAAAGCTAAAGTATCACAATATATTTGATTTTGAACCCCGTTTTTCTACGTTTCTTACATTATTTTTGCGTTAAATTGCGTGGCTTTTCTTTAATAATGCGGCAACCATACATACACATATGGCTTCATGGCACACTGGAATTGAAATGATTCAAAATATAGCTATGCAATTTAATGCAAAAATAATGTAAAATACGTAAAAAAACGGGGTTTTAAACGGTAAAAATCACATATTGTGTGCCACTTTAGCTTCAAATCAAGAATTGTGTGCAAAAAGAAGGGGAAATATTGTAAAAATAGGATTAGTTTAAATTTCAAGTCTGATGATGAATATCTCAAAAACAAAACGTTTCCGCCAAAAATTCTTTCAGATTCGTGATCAGCGTCCCAAAAACTCCCGTATACCAAATTTCGTCAAAATCAGAGTTGCCGCAGGTTTCTAGAAAATTACCGAAAAACTTATTTTTCCAACTTACCCCGTATAGAGATTAGATCAAACTAAATTAACTGCCGTAAATTATCCTTATTACCCTTAAATTTTAAAAAAATGTCAAAGCTTTGTTATTTTTAAAGCATTTAAGTATATTAAGATCAATTCAAAAGTCAAACGTAAATTTTTGATTTTTTGTGGTTCAATAAGGCCAAAACCTTAAAGCCAAAACTTTAAATCTAAAGATTTATGTTCCACGTTGTTTTTGCCTTATAAAAACAGCTTAACTTTTAAAAAACATAAATTTATTTTAATGATTTTTTTATTACAGTGTTCTTAAATTAAACTTTATTGGGATAATCGTAAAAAGAAAAGAGTTTAAAAGCATTATTTTAGGATTAATCTAAATAAATACGAACTTATGATCATAAATTTAAAAATGCGAAGACGTTTTTCATAAGGCAAAAATGTGTGGCACATTATTCTAAAGAGGGTTTTAAGTTTTGACCCTATTAAACCACAAAAAGCAAAAATTTATTTTTGTTCTTTATATTGGCCCAAACGACTTAAATGCTTTAAGATTAACAAAGCTTTGACATTTTTTCAAAATTTAAAGATAATAGGAATAATTTACGGCAGTTAATTCAGTTCGATCTAATCTCTATACGAGGTGGTTGGTAAAGTAAGTTTTTCTTCCAAATTTTTAATAAAAGGCTATGCTTTTAAAATATGACATACAATCAAAAAAATAAAAAAATAAAAAACAGTACCTTGATACCACCATCTCCAAATTCCTATGGCTTTCCTATGTTTCGCTCGGCAACGCATCACCTAGTGTAGAATACCATTAGTAAAAGGATAAATATGAGGTCTAAGGGCGTTGCCACCCTAAACTTTCTGTTGAATAAATAAACGCCCTTAAAAGATGTTTATAAAAATGTCAACACACAAAGTTGTTTTATATCTCGTGAAGAATATCTTTATTCTGAAGGGTACAAAAGCAATACAAGTTCGTAAACCATTTTTTTAACTCAAGTTGTATTATCGAAACTTCTAGTTTTAACAAGCAAACTATTTTTTTATTATCATATATTATATATTATATCACAAGACCTATATATTAATTAAATCGGGTAAACTACCCAAAAAAATATTTTGAGCAAGTTTTTTCTTGGAAAATAGTTGAATATACAATAATTTATTAAAAACATGAGACCGCGCAGTAGTCGACTGTTTTTATTTTTAAATCAAAAACTCGAGCCGCGAAGCGGTCGAGGTTTTTTTTTTTTAATTATTTTTCATGAAACTATTTGCCAAGCCAATCTTGCAAAAATATTTGGGTAGTTTAATCGATTTAAACTTTTAGGTCGAGTGGTATACGGATGAATTATTTCCTGAAAAATTTACATTAAAGCTAACAACACAGAATTTTACTGATATTAAAGTTTGACATTTTTTATCAAATTTGACAACCAGTTTGAATGAAAGAAATTTATTCACATATTATATCACAACACCTATAAACTTAATCGATTAAACTACCCAACAATATTTTGAGTAAGATTTTTCCTGGAAAATAGTTGAATGTACATACAATAATATAATAAAACCACGAGGCCAGGGATTTTATTTTGAAATTAAAACTCGAGACCGCAAAGCGGTCGAGGGTTTTTTTTTAAATTTTTGTTCATGAAACTATTTGCCAAGCCAATCTTGCAAAAAATATTTGGGTAGTTTTATCGATTTAAATTTGTAGGTCGAGTGGTATACTGCTAGATTATTTCCTGAAAAACTTACATTAAAGCCAACAACAGAATTTTACTTAAATTAAAGTTTGACATTTTTTATTAAATTTGACAACCAGTTTAAATGACGGAAATTTAATCACATATTAGGTTTGTTCCAGCAGAATGTTGCAAACATGTTATCAACAATCGTAAAACGCAGAAATTGTTACAAACATTAGTCAGAAATGTTGGCAACAATTTTCTGCTGGAACGAAAAATAAACAAGGCGTGTACACTGCTTATACGTCAATAGAAAAAAGGTTATGTTAAAAATTTGTCAGTAATGTTTGAAGAAAGTTTGCAAACTTTTCAAACAGTTTCCAACATTTTAAAACTACTGCTGGAATAACAAACAATTCTATAATGTTACAATCATGGCACTGCTGAAATGACAAATTTGACGTGCGCAGAATCCGAACGGTTGCAAACATTTCTGGCACCCTGCTGAAACAAACCTAGAGTATCACAAGACCTCTAAACTTAATCGATTAAACTACCCAACTATATTTTAAGTAAAATTTTTCCTGGAAAATAGTTGAATGTACAATAATATAATAAAACCACAAATTATCAGAATATACAGATGCGAAAGTGCGGCAAATTACGCTTACTTGTTTCTATGACCTTGAGAAAAATAAATGGAACATCTGCACCAATGTATGGATCGTAATATTTTTAATTTGTGAAAGGTTAAACCGCACCAAGGTGCTAAGGAGAGATAGACTTTTATAGTAACTAACTATGCAGCTTTTTTATTTGGGGAAAACGGAACAAAAGAATAATACACTAATTGGGAATTTAAATATTTCTTTATTAAAAATATTACAAACTAAAAATTTTACCCATTCTTTGAACGGTAAAATATTGTTAGTAGATGTCACGTTTGGATCAACCTGTAATAAAATGTGTATACCTGGTTGCACAAAACATTTTTAAAAAGATTAAACTAATGGGAGTTTAAACTAAAAACAGCTTATTAAATTAATTAATGGTATTCCGTTTTTCTAGCTTAATTGTGTATTAAAAAGTTTTGTGTAACTGGGGATTGAAACAGAATAATTGAAAGCCGAGTAACACAAGTTTCTAAAGAAACCCCAATGCAATCTTTTAAAGCAATGCAGATGTTGCCTTAGTAATAACCAAACCTAATTGATTTGTTTTTTTTTTTATTTGGAAGTATGTAATGTTTTTAAATACTGAAAAAACACCTCATTTTTTAAATTTAAAATATAGCCTTTTAAATGGCAGTGCGCCTATAAATAAAAAAATTTCAACGAACACGCTTAGTTTAGCATCTGAGTATTCTGATAATTTGTGATAAAACCACGAGACCAGGGTTTTTATTTTGAAATTAAAATCGCAAAACCCGAGACCGCAAAGCGGTCGAGGGTTTTTAATTTTGTTCATGAAACTATTTGCCAAGCCATTCTTGCAAAAAATATTTGGATAGTATAATCGATTTGACATTGTAGGTCGCGTGGTATGCTAGATTATTTCCTAAAAACTTACATTAAAGCCAACAACACAGAATTTTACTAATAATAAAGTTAGACATTTTCTTTAAATTTTGACAACTTAATAGTTTGGATGAAAGAAGTTTATTCGCTGTTAAACAGCCCGTGTGTTTTTTAATCTTTGGACAATCCACGAAGGCTGAAAGCCTAAATACTAACGTACCGTGGGTGTCTTAAGCAGGGTAAGAGGAAGTTTGTTAACACGGGACTTAAAAACTTGAAGATTTGGGGGAAAAGGAAAGACCTCCGCTGGCAGCAGGTTCCACAATCTAGAAACTCTAGGGATAAAAGAACGAACGAAATGGGAAGTTCGGGACCTGTCCAATTGGACCGTATAGGGATGCATACGTGCGGCACTCTCTGTTAGGAGCTGCAAGAGGAAGGACTATACTGGATAATTCGTCGGAGCAGAAGCCGTAAAAGTATCTATAGAAGAGCGATAGATCTCCCACAGCTCGACGATGGGCAAGAGAAGGAAGTCTTTGAGTAAGTAAAGGATCATTAATAAGACGAACAGCCCTTCTTTGAATGGCATCAAGAATGCTGAGAGTTGTAGGGGATGCCATTCCCCAGACATGATAACAATATTCCAGAGAGGGTCGAATTTGGGACACATACAAAGTGTATAAATTGGAAGGGAAAAAATACCAATCCAGAGAAATCCAAGCTTTTTTGACGCCGCGGTGGCTATAGATACAATGTATTTATGCCAGTTAAGGTTATTTTCAAATGTGACGCCCACAAGGTTAAATGTGTCCCCGCTCTCCAAAACCTGGCCACTCATAAGCAAAGGGTGAGTGTTTGATGATTTTTTTTAAATTGAACGAGATTTTTGGCGCCCCAATCCAATATCAAATTGAGATCCTGTGAAAGAGATATCTGCATCGCCCTGCGTTTGCCTTCCAAGTCGGGTTGAGAGATTGGCTTGGGAACCTGAAAAGTGGAGTGAAGGGTACTATCGTCAGCATAACTATGAATGGGATTGGTTGTGGAAAAAGAAGGTCGTTGATGTGAAGAAGAAACAAAGTTGGTGCTAGTACTGAACCCTGAGGCACTCCAGCATTAATTTCGTAAAAGCTTGAAGAGTGGCCATCAACAATGACTGATATACGTCGATTAGAAAGATAACTGGAGAGCCAAGAGCAGCGTGTAGTTGGAAGACCATAGGAGGGAAGTTTATTAAGAAGTTCAGTAGTAGTAGATATATCAAGAGCAACGATCTAGGACTCACCTAGAAACTTTTAATCACTTGTCTAAACAAAAATATCCAAAAAATGGTGGTTTCTAATTGGTCTATTTTCCAATAAGGAAAATGAAATAATCTCCCTATATTTTATGACTATATTATTTGACAGTTACCAAGCAGAGAACCTTAAAACATAATCAAGTTCAATTAAAAATTATCGAGCAAAACTCTAATACACAAGTACAATATCAATTAAAATTCATTGGGCTAAAATAATAAATTTAATTAATTTATCTTTTAATTAGATTGGGGCTCTGTCGCTTTTTGTATTCTGGTTCTATAGGGTGCCGTCCCCTTTTTGTTACCTTTAGTAAAACACCCCTTCAGGGTCGTTATGTTTACATTAAAGAAATTTAAGATTACAGATATAAGAAGCTTTCTTAATTTTCGTGGCTCTAATGTATATTTTAAGCCTTTAAATTAACTTATTTCATTTCCTTAATTTGAGACACCTAGATTTAAAACACGACATCTCCATTTTTTAAAATTTTGAGAAAAACCTAGTAATATTTTACTGTATTACATGACATATCCGCTTCAGGTATCATAAACGTTGATGAATGAGATATTTCGCACAGTTATATTGCATCAGTTGTTTTCATAAAATTTAAAAGAAGTTATGTTTAGGATATTCTATTCTATTTTTTTTGGTTTTGGTCCCTTCAGGTCCAATCCACCACTCTCCCCTTCCGGACTATGCTTTCCAGGGCTTCGTCGGCGGAAAATCTGGATAATCGAGCTCGTAGCTCCCAGAAATTCCAAAAAGAAAACAAAAATAATTCTTCAATCGATGCAATGCATAAATTGTCGGCTGTCAAACCAAGACCTGCTACTGGTGTTACGTATAACCTTCACTTTCATTACTGACAGTTCCCATGGCACGCTCATCTATTTCCCGCCATTTGAAAAATACCTCGTGTTTACCACCAAACAGGATACCATCAGCTTATAGGAATCTTTGCTTACAGCGCTTAGATCCAGAAGAAAGATGCCGTCAATTTAGCGTGAATCCTTGATCCCCGAAGGTAAAAACGTCCGTACGGCACCTCTAACCGCCACTCCGGAAAAAACTTTAAATTGTGAGCGACGTAAAAGTACGCGAGCTTGTAGCTAAGTAGTCCATAAATTTTATGAAAGACTTTACCTGTTGCGACGTTATTTATACAAAACAACATACAACATACAACCTGTGCTCGTTTTAATTTAGATGCACTGTATTTAGGCTTTAATAAAAAAATACAGGGTGATTCAAAATCGATCACGAAACTTAAGAGGGTGATTCTACTTGACAAAATAAGGGTAGAGCTTCATATAATTTTTTAAAAAAATGTCATTCGTTTTCAAGTTACAAGCCGTCAAAGTTTAATTTTTGTTTTGGTTTTTTCGCCATATTGCATGTATTTTTTAACAATTCAGTTGATATTTGGCACAAAAATCGAGCTTTGAAGATTCTTAAATTTTAAGACAAAAGTGCTTTTTTTAAATACCGCCAGAGGGCACTTTACCTAAAACTTAAAATTTATTTACATCATACCTTTTTTATTTTGACAGATATCGCAAAGCTGCGGGCGCCATTTTGTAGACAATTAAAAACCTAAAAATAAGGTACTCTTTATTAAAGTCGATAAACCTCACCTTTTAGGCATCAATAGACATCAAAGTTTTCATCAATTTCAATCAAATTACCTAGATACATACAGGGTGTCCAGTAACTCAACCGACAAACTTAACCAAACGATTCTACAACAAAAAATAAGAAAAAAACTTCATATAAACATATGTCCTAAACGTCTTAGCTTTTCAACTACGGGGTGTTAAAAAATAAAAACAAAGTTTTTTTCACATATCTCTATTATCAGGCAAAACCAATATAGGCTGGTGTCTGGTTTTATTTATGTCGGTTTTAGGTCGTGCCTTATTTTTGTCTTATTTTAACTTCGGAACTGTTCGTGTAAAACCGAACGGCTGCCAAGCACAAAATCTAAAAGTTTTTAGAAGTAAAAATACTTAAAACCTTGCTTTTTCAAATGTGTTTCTTTAATTGTGTAAAACAAAAACCTACAACACAAAACAATAAAGAGAAACATCTGATACTGCTTTGTTTATGGCGTTGATGCAAGTCAATTGTCAACTCAATGTGGTGGGAAAATCTGGATTGTCGAGCTTTCCGCTCCCAGAAATTCCGGATTAAAAAATTCAAATATTTAGATCAATGACAGCGATAAAGTTCTGAACATGCATAAATTGCGACTATCAAGCCAGCGGCTGCTACTGGTGTCGTGCATAACCTTCACTTTCATTCCTGACGCATTTCCGCAGGCGTGCGCACCTCCTCGACCATACGAGGACACCATGTGTTCAACACCAAAACGTAAAAACTTCAGGCTTTAGGAATCTTCACTCACAGCGCTTAGCCCCAGAAGAAAGAAGCCCCAATTTAGCGTGAATCTTTTCTCGATCCCCAAGGGTACAGCCACGCTCGTACGATGCCTTCAATCGCCTACCCGGAAGGTCTATGTAGACCTCTACGTCAACATGAACCGCACTACTCGAAGATCGCGGAAAGAGTGAAGAGAAACATCTAAAATTTGTTTCCCTCGTTTTTAGGTTAATGGTACTGTCAACATGATTTGCAATAACTCTAAATTATGGGTACAAGCCACTCATCTCGATGGATTGCCAATGTTAAAACCTGCGCGAAATAAAAGTTACATTTCATGGGCGAAAAAATCGGTTCGTGCGCAGGACAGTTGAGGGTAAACGCACCTGGCGCCAAACAAACTATCCGCCTTATCGGAAAGAATCGACGGCTTCCTGGTTTTCTGTTCGGAGTATGGTAGCTTATGAGTGTCACGGTCAGACCGCGGACGGGGGTACGGGGTGCCGGGTTTGTATTTTGTCACGGCTTTTAAGTGCGCATGGTCGTCCACTCATTCATTTGTTTACTGCGCGAGGTCGTAAAAATCCGACAAATGCTTCTTGCCACTGCGGACCTAAATGTAGGTTATCTATGGTACAAGCACTATTTAAATAAGGCCGCTTAATAATACCCAAGCCTAATAAGGCAACTTGCAATAATTCTTTAGTATTTAGGCTTTTAGCCTTTGTGGAATGTCCAAAGATAAAAAAATACAATTTAACGAAGAATAGGGCTCTTTACTACTTTTATAACAAAAATATGTTGTACTAAATTGGATATGTTTCTTCTGATAGCCTACACCCTCTTTATCATAATGCATAAAAAGGTTGACATTGTTGACATATTATATAACACACCCTTTTAGGGTCTTTATTTACCTAAGAGAAACGTTGTTAACACAGGCTTAATTTAATTTTTTAGTTATCCTTATTGCAAAAAGCAAACATACTAGATGTTGCCATAGAATAATGGATGTTTATAATATTATGAAAACATTTTACAGACGAACTTCTTGGATAAAAATTTGAAAAAAAACTTTAGAACAAATTAAGTTGAGGTTTTTGTAGACAACCTTAAACATTTAATAAACATAAAAAAACTCACTAAAAAGGTGAAAATAATAATAATAATAATAATAAAAAGTCGGGCCAGGGGAGTAATAGGCGCTAGACAGAAAAGCGAATTTTCCAACGTTCTTGAAACCGCATGTCGAGCCTGTCGACAGCAACCCGAAACCCTTATGCATTGGCTCAACGGGCATACTATTCTGTGGAGGAATACTTCTATGATCGGTTGGATAACTATAACTAACTAAATAAATTGATATAGTTTGGTCTTCTGTTTTTTTTATCTTTGTAAGTTTTTAAGAACTGTTCTGATTGTCTTAAATTGTATACTAATTGTTTGTCTAATTATTATTTTTTTATATGTCCGAATTGTAAGTTTTTATATTTTTGTATTTTTGAATAGTTAGGCTAGGTTTTAAATTAATTAAGTTATTTGACGTTTTTGACAAGTTGTTGTTGTAACTCAATTTGACTGATAATAAATATTTCATTTCATTTCATTTCATTTCATTTCATTCATTTATTGTCAGCTTGTCCAGTGCATGATGTCAATAGCTACATCCATTGGCATAATGACGCTCTTCGGGTACTTTACTATCACCTGAGGCATTACTACGGCATCGATGAAACAGCAATACTGCCGTTTGCTCCCGGAGACATTGAGGCAGTAGTGGAAAATGACAACTGTCGTATATACTGGAACTACGCGTTCCCAACAACGCATCAAATTCAAGCGAATAAACCCGACACCGTTCTCCTTGATAAGACAAACCACACCATGTATGTAATAGAGTTCTCCGCCCCAGCGGAAACTAACATCGATATAAAAGAACGGGAGAAACGAGCCAAATATCAAGATCTTCTTGGCGAATTTCGGAGGCTCTATCCGGAGTATACCGTGCGATTAGTTGTCCTGATAATTGACGTTTTGGGAGGCATGAAGAATAACATATTAAGGGAAATGAGGTACATTCCAGCATGTGAAAATACACCTGAACAACTGGTGATGAAGATGCAGAAATCTGTTGTCCTTGGATCCCTTCGTCTACTGAGGCAAATGAATTTGGCCGAAGATCACTGACCGAGCGGACGCGAGGAGTGGTCTTCGACATGGATGACCTTCCGCACGACGCCCTATGTCGGAACTATGGGATACGTCGTGTCGGATCTTTTAAATAATAAAAGTCGGGTAATACCTTATATAGTATTAAAATATAAATAACTTTGGTTTATTTAGTTATTAGCCTTGAGTAGTTTAGCACATATAATATTAACCGACTTTTTTATTTAATTTTTTATTAGTCCTAACTTTTTAGTGAGTTTTATTAATTTAAGTCGGCTTATTTTTTGTTGTGTTAATTTTTCGCTTTTTAGTTTATTATTATTACTATTTAATCGGTAAACATACACAAAAAAAACACTTTTTTAGTTCGGTAAAAAGGGTACATTTTACCCCAAGGTTGCAGATTCTGAATGCACCTCTATAAGCTTTTCTTTTTAGTTTATTATCTGTGCATATATCTAGAGGTAGCTTTGCAGCACGAACAACGTACGGCAGAGGGAAAAAAATAGGTCTAGTACCTTCCTTTCTCGCGATCACTTGGTTTTTTATGGGACCATCGCAAAAGAGCATTCTTTTAAAGAAAAACATTGGTTCACAAACGCGGAGTAATCGCGTACACATACACACAAAAAAGCCTTTTTAAAATCGGTTACCACAGTAACACCCGAGAAGAAACAGCGACAACTAGGCCTCCCGCCAAAATCGTTTATCTATAGCATGCGCCAACCAAGGTGTGTTTCCGTCAAACATATCAGCTGTTTCCCTTTCCACTTTAGTTAGCGAGCTTATGTGCTTCGGATGTGTTGATCGAGTTAAAATCCGTTGTTGTGTAGTGTGCTAATTTTGGAAATTAGTTTAAGAGCGTAGTTGTGAAGAAATTTTGAGATTTGTATACCTATCCTGAAAATAATATATTTTCTAAACTATTATCATGTTAGGATATCATTATGCTTACCCCAGTTACCCATCTAAAACAGAAGAAGAAATAAGTCTTTTTTCTTTTCCCAGGAACCATATTTGGTATGTATAAACATGATCGTCTAATAATTACTCATATACAACAGAATACCACATTATGTCTGAAATGAAATCAAGAAACTTTTGTTGTTATTGATTTCCATAAAGAAAAAAAGCTTGGTTTATGCAGAAAAAATTAAATTTGGTTTTAGCTATTATTTTTAATTTTAGCCTCAATATTTTCATGGGTTTATGCAGGTAGGTCGTAATTTAATTTTAATCTAGAAAAATGCTCTTCAGAAATTGAAGCCTTTTGGAAATTTGATCTTGTATTTGATACTGTATTTAAAACTTAGCTTGAATAATAAATAAACGTTGAAAATTGGAATGATTTCTTCAAAGCGTCAAAATTTGAAAACCACATAACCTTACAATTTTCTTCAACTTAAAGCTTGAATTATTCAGACGAACTTAAATTTAGTATTAGAATTAGCTTTAACTTTAGCCTGAAATTTTTCATGAGTTTATGCATATAGGTCATAATATAATTTTAATCTAGAAAAATATTCTTGAGAAATTTAAGCTTTTTGGAAATTCGTTTCTGTGTTCGACACTGTTCTTCAAATTTATCTTAAAAATTCATAAATGTTAAAAATTATTTTTTTTTCTTTAAAGCGTTAAGATTGAAAAACACCATAGCCTCAAAATTTTAAATTTACAGAAATTCTAGGTCATTTCTTTATACCAATGATAATGTTAAGCTTTTGCGCACCCTGCATAAAAACTCCAAATTTTCTCTTTGTGAGTCGTATTTCTTTTACAAGTATTTTTTTTATATCAAAAATTACCTTTTGCCAAAATATTTTTTTTCTGTGCATTTGTGCTCTTGTAAACCCTATATCCGTGAAGTATGTAGTAAATTTTTAGGCTTTTTAGCCTATCCTATTGCACTTGCTTTAAGAAAAAATACATTTTGCGTTATCTATGACACTTGGACTCCTATACCATGAAACACAATATTTCGTAGCAAATAGAAAAAAGAAATCATAAATAATTAAAATGTAGAAATTAAAAAAAAAACAAGTACATTAGGCCTCGGACTAAACTTCGCCGAACAATGTCATTAGTTTTCTCAGTGTAGAGACTGTTTGTTCACACTTGTAGTTATTTTTCTCGAAAATAAGGTGTGTTTATGTCAACAATGTCAAACTCGAGGTTATGAAAATCAGACCCGAAAACTTCAAAGGTGCCGATATTAATATCGCTTCTCGTTACTGCTTTTTCTCGGGTAACACATCATTATCAGCAAAATGGCCGATATTTTGATAACGGACAAGTTCGTTATTTTAAAGAGATCACCCATTTGGTATATATTTTTTTATAAATCCATATTTTTTCTTAAAAAATATAACAGGAGCATAATTGACTGCATCGCAATTAAGATTGTTATTAGACATTTAATTTCTACATACAAATTACAAAAAAAATACGACAAACATCAAAGCAAAAGGTTATTCACAATATATATTAACAAAGGTTTTTAGAAAACTAATCTTGCTTTACTCACAACAATTAACTATTTTGTAAATAACGTATAACTTTGTTGCCGTTTATTTTTTTTGTAGCGTTTTATATATTAATTTTTTTGTTTTTATTGTTAAATAATAGAGATGAATAAATACGTTGTTTTTAAAAATCTCCATGGCTTATGTTATTTTTTTAAAGGAAATATATTAAATTTTAAGTTTTTGTGCTAATAAAATGTCATAAAAAATGGCGACGATGAAATAATTTTTTTTTTTAAGAAATGTAAGATTGTTTGCGAAGACCTCATCTTAATAACTTCATTTAATATATTTAAATTATGTTTTATCTCTTTTATATATTTTTCTATCTTTGCAATGCATAATGAAAAAAAGCTTAACGCGTCTTTTTTTTCCAAAAATAATTACTTAAAGTTAAACCGATTATTGCAGACTTTATGGACGCACTGCATAACCAACCTGTAAAAATATTTAAAATTCCACCAATGAAAAGAGCTGTTATATAACCTCTAAAAGCTGCACCCTGACACATAAAAATTGTTTCAAGAGAAGCATAATTCCAAAACTGCCATAAAATAATTTTAAAACTTCAGGAGAAGCTGTTAAATTAACTATATTCAGTTTCCGTGTTCAATTCGCCGTTCTAATAAATTAGCTTAAAGCTATAACTGGTACTAAGCTAGAAATCGATTCGCTTTAGCCATTTTCTGATAATTAAAATAAAGCAATAAAACCAGAGTTCAGGTCATTAAAATTTTTCAATAAAATTTGGAATGAGAAGGCTTACAAGCAATTTGGAGTATTTTTGTTTTAAAAAGTTTAATTACCTTACGAATTTAATAGATTAATTTGGAAATCTTTTGGATCTTTGACAAAAATGAGAGGCGTAAAAGAATAGGAAGTATCATCAAAGATTTAATGGCAATTAAATATAATTTAATTTTGTTTGAATAGGTATAAGAAATTGTTTCTTTTTTCTTCAACGAACAAATTGAAAAATAAGTAAAATTATTTGAGTTAATAATTTAATTAGGTAATATCAAGGGCGTTGCCCCGAAATTTTAATTTGTAAGAAAAATATTTTAGAATTTTTCTGATATTAATTTTAAACGACGATTCTTTTACAAAAAGTTCATATAAACATGGGCCTTCAAACTGCCTGTTCTCAAGATGCAGAATGTTAAATTTACAAAATTTAATGGATTAATTTATTTTTTTTTGGATATTTGATAAAAATAAAAGGCGTAAAAAATAGAATTTGTATTCAAAGATTTGATGGCAACTTCAAATTCTTTAATTTTGTCTTAGTATAAGAGACTATGCTTTTTTTCTCCCCAACAAACAAATTGAAAAATAAGTAAAAAATTTGAGTTAATAGAGACATTTTGCACCTCTTATTTTGCAATTCCGTTGTGGGTAACGTTATTCTGAGTCTGCGCAGTAACGCAAACATGATCCGTTATCGTTATTAACCATACCGGACTCCTTTAATTACGGATGAATACCGAAGAGCTTATCGTTATCGTTATCGTTATTATTAAACTGCGTGGTTGCCGGATTGTAGAATTTTTAATATCAATTATTTAAGAAGGTTGACATTTTAATGCCGATGCCGTATTAATTAAAATATCATTGATACATAGGCTCTAATTAGCAAAAATCCATAGCAGTAAGAAAAATAAAATAGTGTAAAGAAATTAAAACAGACTTGCATTTTTAAGGATGTTTTAATTCAGTAATTAATTTACATGTTACAATCTGGCACACTTGCTTTTTATTCTAATTCTTAAAAGAGGCTGCAAAATCTCTGTCTAAAACTGCTGCCGTAATCGTTATGTTTAATAACGATAACCATAAGGAGGCCCAAAAAACGTCTGTTATTTTAAGAGGTGCAAATATGTACTCATAATAATTTATTCAGGTTTTAGTAAGAGCATTGCCGATTCTTTGACAAAAAAGTTGATATAAACAAGGGCCTGTAAATTGCTTGTTCTCAAGATGCAAAATGTTCAGCCTACAAAATTTAATGGATTAATTTGGAAATATTTCGGATCTTTGACAAAAATAAGAGGCGTGAAAGAATAGGAAATATTATTTGTAGTCAAAGATTAAATTCTTTAATTTTGTCTTATTATAAGAGATTGTGTCTTTTTCTTGAGTTAATAATTTAATGAGGTAATATCAAAAGCATTTTCCTGGGATTAATATATTATAGTTTAAAGCTGTAAATATAACAAAAATTTAACATAATTTGAATACCCATCTTTTTAAAACTATAAGTGATAGACATATTAAATATAATATTAGGTTCATTAAAAAAAACATAGGTATACTATCAAACTTCTAAGGATGGCCATATTTCCGAAACTATTAAAATTGGATCTGTCACATGTAGACTTTTTTAAAGCTCTTTAAACGATCTTTAAAATGATAAAAAAGTGAGCTTCTCAGAACGTTTTTGGGCGAAAAAAGCAGTTTTCTAATTTAACCGACCTCGTATCTGAAATAATAAAAAATAGTAATAGTAGCGACTCTGGAGAACCCCAACCTCAATATAAAATATGAATTCTTCGTTTTTGAAATGCTGAAAAAGCTCTTAATTAAACTGCTTGTTTATATAAATAATATATTAACTACACAAAAGCTCCCTATTCAAAATAATGGCCAAAAAACGGTGCTTTACAAAATCAACAACGAGTTTCGCAAAAGGGTGCCCAGCTGCAAGAAAAGACCTTGTTTGATTAAAATTTTGTTTTGTAAAAAAGATAATAAAATGAAACATTACCTGATCAAATTTTCCAGTTAAGTGAGTGATGTTTTCATTAATAAAGGTTTTATTCAACCAATAAAACAAAAAAACATGTTTTCACGACCGTTAAAAAAATGCTGTTTTTGTATTCGTTAATATGAAGTTAAAGTACTTGATTCTAGTACACTACATAAAGGGTTAAAAAGGGGACTTTTTTTTACACTTTGAAGCTTCTTTTCACACTTTGAATTAGTGTTTTGTTTCAATGCCTACTACAATAACCTTAAATATCAATTTATGCAATGCAACAGTAGCGCGACATCAATTGAACCAAACGGTCAAGTTACCTTTGATTTTGTCATTATTTCATGTGTCACTAGTATTAAAATTTGACAGTTTGCAAATTAATTTATTAATAAATAATAGTTTAAAAAAACTAAAAAAACACGCTTTTATATGCAACCGAACTAAAAATTAGAAATTAATTTTTCATTACAAAGAGTTTGTCACTTCAGAGTAAAAGCGTGGGGTGCTTAATATATTAAATGTTATAATTATTCTATTTGCAAATATCTATGAGGGAAAAGTTTAGCTAAGAGTTTATTTTTGTTAAATAATACAATATTTTATTTTCGATGTAATTTATAATTTTTGATTCAGTATTGAAGTCCTCTCGTAGCAGGTCAGGAATTTGTTGCAAATGTCTTTTTTTACTCGAAAACGGCTCATTTTATCGATGTCAAACAAGAGTACCTTTTTTTAGCAAAGGTTTAAACTACTCAAAAACATATTTTTTGTGTCTTCACCATACAGGACGTAAAAAATATTATCAATAATGTGCGAAAACTAGTCCGTCCCTGGCAAACTAAAGAAGCGACATAAGTTTCAAGGGCACTATTTTAAGAGGTCTTTACTAGTATGCATCGTACTAAAAATATTATCAAAATATACAGAGCGCTTTAAAAGTTATTCACGAAAAATCGATTTCTAGCTGCCCCCTTTAGGGGATCATATCTCCGCAGGGGGCTTAAACGGAAAAATTTTATAGGAACTTGTCGTGTTATTTTCATCTGTTCCATACGTGTGCGAGAGATTTCCCACATATTCCCGGACACCCTGTATAAACAATTTCAATTTTGGCATTAGTAATTTCCTAACAATTTGTTGAATGTATCGAAATATCAAGTAGACTCGAGCGTGTTTCTTATCAGATTGGCTTTATTTAGTGTATTCCTTTTACCTTGTAGAACCGTTCTCTGAACTGTCAATAGTGTCAAGAACGGTTCTACAACATGAAAAATGTCAAACATTTTTAAAAGGAACACTTATGGCGTCGTTCCAGGTGGTTCTGAAGCATAAAAGGAATACAGCAATTTATGTAAACAAAACTGACATGTGTCAAATTTTGATGTGAGAAATGTCTCATTAGGTATTTTTTTATTATTACTATTAACCTAGGGTAAGATATATTAATTGTCGTTGGGAGTAAAAAATAGCAATGTCTCAGGTTAGTAGTGAAAAATAGTATATTACATTACAAGTGTGGAAAATGACTAATTTCACACGAGTGGGAATATTGTAGCACGAGGCGTTAGCCGAGTGCGACAAACCCACGAGTGTAAGAAAGTCATTTTCACACGAGTACTGTACACTATTTTTCCTACGACCACAAATTATTCACAAAAAAAAGAAATTAAAGTTTGACTATTCAGAAAAAATAATAAACAATTGAGAACTTTGCAACACTAGGGTAATATTTACTTTGCAACACTAGTGTGATATATACTTTTCCTCACTGCTATATTATACTGTTTTGACAATATTTTTACTTTGAAAATCACCTACCTAGAAGCATTATATAACTTTTATCATTTTGGAATTTAAAAGGCCCTCACTTAATAAAAATTGTATGGTTTTGTTAGGTAATAACGGTAATAGTTTAATACGGTTTTCTGCTATTATAAGGGTTTTTAAAAATTATCGATTCTTACATATTTTAGACACTCTTCTAAATAAAACGTAAGTGGCGCATATCCAAAATATTCCGTTTTTTAAAAATATCAGTAAATAAACTTACGGGACCGGGGAGTGAAAAGGGGTGCTGGTTGGGGTAAAATTGGTAAAACGAGTTAATGAAACTGAACATCACATGTAAAATTAAGTAAAAATAACAGTTTTTCCTCATATTTTTAAGAAAAAATATAAAAAATATGAAAATTGTAAATGCATAACCTTAAGTCCTAAAAGTAAGAAAAAACGACTACCAAACGTCAGTTACCATGCAAAATATGGAAAGCATTTATGGAAAGAATTTGGCAACGTCGGAAGGGTCTGATTCTATTTATGAATGGATAAAAGAAAGTGGATTCATAAAGTGTGTATTAGCCTTAGGTTTAATTAGGGATTAAAAAAATTTAACTAGTTGTTTGAGTACACGAAGAAAGAGAGAAAGGAATTTGATCTATAGGCTTTTTTCTCTGGCGCTTTAGGTCGAACGGTCAAGCGGGAAGGCTGCCTCTATAAAGTACGTGCTCAAAGGTAGAAGGGAGATTTTTAATTTTATCTACTTATCTGACAACACTGTTCCAGTCAGTGAAAGTTGTTTTTGTGGTTATGTCTATTTTTGTTTATGTTTTTATTTTTTCATAAATTTTATTATTACTCTTTTTAATATTGGAAGAAAGCTTATACTGTGTAGTAACTTAACGTCAATAAGATAATTTTCGCTAATTTGGGTTCTACCGTTTAAGGTAAATAAAAGTTTTTTTACTGTCACTACAATAAATTGTCACGTGCAAAACCAATAGCAGTTTTTAGAATGACATCCTAATATGTATCACACGAGTGTTGTAAAGTACTTTGCAACACTAGTGTGATATAACGCATTTTCTATGCATGAAATCAGTGTGCTATTTGCTATTTTCACAAGTGGTCGTAGGAAATAGTTATTTTCCTAACAAGTGCGGAAAGTATCATTTTTCCGCACGCGATTGCAGTTAGCCGAACGACGCGAAGCGGAGTTCGGATAACAATCGAGTGCGGAAAAAATACTTTCCACAAACGTTATAGAACAATATTTTTCTACTAGCGTAGGATAAAATACTTTCCGCAAGTGTTAGGAACAACATTTTTTCTACTAGCTTAGGAAAATAAATAAAACAGTTCGTCTATAATATATGTATTTTGTATTTTTATTACATATTAAGAAAAAAACTAAATCTAAATCTTATCACTATTTATATTAATTATAAAGGAGCAGTTGTTGGCATTTTGTAAATTTATAGCAGATGACAAAACCTTGGGTATGGTGGTCGTAGACCCAGTATTGCCACTTTCTACCTCTGCATTACCTGGATTTCTTTGTATCTCGGTTTGAATAGAATATATTTTCAGATTGGGAGGCGGATGCTGATGTCGTAAATGTTGTTGGGTCTTTCTGATTTAAGATTTTGTTTGATATTCTGGTTCGTTCTTTTGTGGACTCCTCGATATAACCTTCGGCAACTGAAGTCGATTTCCAGCCGCCCAGTCTTTTAATATTGGTTATGCCTTCCCCGGAATCTGCCAACATTGTCGCAGATGATCGGCGGAAGCTATGGCCTGTGTATAAATGAGGGTCTGGAAGACCGAAGTACCCAGCGATATCTGCTGGCATCTTGCCAAAGGAATTTATGCCCACACACTGGACTGAGATAACTCCCTTTTATATTGAGTAAAAAATCTATTATGCTTAGTATTAGGTTTTCTTAAACTTGCATATTTTCTATACAATGCCAAATATTTTCCATTTTTTACCTCTTTTGAAATTGTAAAACATCGGGATGTATGGTTTTTGATTGAGATATGTTAATCATTACAAAATCGCCTTTATCAATAACATCATTTGTAGTTAAATTGCAAAGCTCTTCTCTCCGGCATGCTCCCGCCAGTCCAAATATTGTTGCCACTTTGATCATTAAGTAAATTTCGTCAGGTGCTTCTAGTAGGAACTTACTAATTTGTTCATTGGTAAAAACTTTAGCTTTTTTGGTTGAAAACCAATATTCATTTTCTTAAGAAATGCTGTTAACTTGAAATACCTGCTGATATCCACATCTTTTTCAATTTTAAGCTTGCTCTTCAACATCGAATACTTGGACCAAAGAGTATTCGGCTTGATAGTCTTGGAGAGCTTGGCAAAATACGCAAGCAAAACTTCTTCTTTCAAGCTTTTCACTCCTTTCCATTACACCGGTTTTGAAATACTTCGTATTCCTTGTTATACCTGTTTTTTGATTTTTCAGGCAAAAATTCTAAACTCTTAACAGTCTTCAAAATTCTCGCTTGGTAGGTCGTCGTCTGATTCAAGCATTTTAAAATCGTCAAGAACTTAATTATTATATTCAGCAATATTATTTGACTTTGACTTTGACAAATTATCTCGTACTTGGTTGTTATGGAGCGATTCTGTTGCCATGGTTTTACCTTTTAGGTGAAGTTACTTAACCCTTTATTGGATATTCTTTCGATCATAAGAAATAATTATTATTTATAAAAAATTAAGGTATAAAGTCGAATTCTACTTGTGTAGTCTAGTCTGACGTTTACTTATACGTATTTCTGAGATAATGAAATTTTTATCTAAAACATCTATTTATTTAGCCTAATATAATTTGATTTTTGTGTTGCAATTGAATATATACATTTTTAACTTATTTTTACTTTTCCACACGCCGTGCGGAAAAGTAACACTTTCCAAACTAAAATGCGTGCGGAAAAGTGGACTTTTCCGCACGCTAGTAGAAAAAATTAGTTTTCCAACATATTTAGATATGTAGGTAAAATATTACCATCCCTTTTAGTACAACAACACGCTTTGAAATCAACCTGAGTGAAGCATCAAATTTTAACTGCCAAATACCCTTAACTCGCTTCAAAATTTCCCTCAGATTAATCCCTATGGGCGTTTAAAAATCGATGTGGGAGTGATTTTCCCGCTGAAACAACGAAGTTTTCCAACTTTTTTCCCTGTTCCTGTTTTAAAAATTCTCATGCTGCACAGCAGGATGTTTACTGTTTTGTTTTGTACAGGAGAGGCATGAAGTAAAAAGAAGTTTTAAATAAAGCACTGAGTAAACGACCGCCGGCGGGTTTGTTCAATTTTAAGGAACCGTTGTCCGGCAGTTTTTTTTTATCTACGTATATGAAAACCGCCAAAAATTATAATTTATTTGTTATTACCGGCGGTTTTTACTTATTTTTTGGTTAGAAACCGCCGTCCGGGGTTTTTGATTATAAAAACTATTAAAAACCGCCGAACAATAGTTTAAGTTGATCTAACCTTAATAATTATTTATTTTGGGTGCTATAAGCGTTAGGTTTTTGTGGTTTTATTGTTTAATATTATAGTTTAGTTTATAGCACCCCTTTGGAAAAACAAATTGAAGTAGTAAAGCTGGATGGGACAGGCAAATAAAACCACTATTGTAGTTTATCCCTAACGTTTCGTGGCTGGATTGCCACTTTATCACTGGGCCTATAATTAAAAAAGACAAATTACAAAACTATTTTGTCACATGGACCCAATTATTTACAACACTAAAAACACTTTTATATTTTACCCATCTATTATTGATCTGTAACCTCAAAGAAAACGGGAATATAAAGGCGGTAGCAATAATACCTGCCATCACACACCCAAAACTTGAAATGATTAACACGGATTTCAGCTTATGTTTTTAAAAATTATTGATATTCGCCATATTTTATCACTTCTAACAGTGGGCATACAATGTCATCAGTAAACAACCATAGAATGGGTGTTGGGTGGCAAAGAAACGAGTTAATGAACATCATGCTGATGAAAATTGCTAGAAAATTTGATTTTTCGTAGATTCTTTTGAGGAAAATACAAAATACGAAAATAATTCAAGTCCTAAAAGTAAAGAAAACTAACCGTCAGGTCACGAGGTGGAGGAGGTGGCTAGGACAACGACTGAGGGAACGATTTACAATGATAAAGAGGTGAGAAAAGACAGTCCAGACAGGTTCAAAAGAGTTGAACTAGTCACTGAAAAGACGAAGATTCTCGAAACTGCATCCTGACACATCCCAAGCAGGTCGCCTGTGGTGGCCCAGGAGAGATTTGATCCACTACTGGCAAGGCCAGCATGATGAAGAACCAAGAATAGTTGAAAAGAAATGCGTCTCTCACCAAAGCTTCGGAATGTTGCTGAGTTGCGTTTTAATATTGTGGAACACACTGTAGTAACACGTTACAAGATGACTCCGCCATTGATCCCACACAGGTAACGTCTGTTGAAACACTTTCGCAAAGATGCGCAGAATGACATCACACACCAAACCGCAAGATACATTAGTAACGGGTGGTCACTCGCTTTCTTCCTCACAGTACCAAGTGGTTACTGAGCGCGACCAGGTCTCGAGATCTGAGACAGGTGAGAATGCTTTCTTCCCCATCTTTTCTTTTCTTTAAATTCTTTATTTTTAATAGCCTATAATTTGTACTTTTCAGACTACTTTTAAGAGTTTGCCTAATTGTCGACTTTAAGTCGATACGCCTCGCTGAACAGTAATTTATCGTTATTTATATATCATATGTTATTGATCTCTGAATGAAATAGATTTCGACCCGATGCGGAAGGCGCTGGTCTCCCAGCTCTGGGAAGGCCAATGCTTTCTTACTAAAGAGTTTTTTATCGATCAATACATTTATCTGCAATACAGTTACTCGTACTTATACGTGGCAGAGAGATCGAGGCAGCGGTGATCTTTGATACTTTTTAATTGTTGAATGAATGAGCATTTTATTTAACATATGTTCAAATGAAAGAAATTCTCATCAGGTCAGAAGAGAAACATAGTGATCGAGTTGCCAGCAACATACGATCGGGAGTATGTTACTATGCGTATTTGAAAGACGTATTTATCAAACACTAAAAACCGTTCTGAGCTGCATTTTCTTTTCAGAATCACCGCAATCGTAAAGGAACAGATTTTAAGTTTAAAACATATGTCTGTACTGATCTATTGCAGGCAGGTGGGTGGCACTTGGATAAGCACAAAATTTCCATATTAGCGCACTAGGGCACTATAAGCGGGCATTACTCATAATGCCCGCTTATAATGCCCTCAATGCGCTAATATGGAAATTTTATTGCTTATCCAATTTTATTTCTCTCACAATAAAGATCAAGTTTATACAAACATATGTTTTAAAATAAAATCAATAACTTACCAGTTCCTGAAAATATGCCATTAAAACGGTTTCGGTTATTTGAAGAATTCGCATCTTCCAAATACCAAATATGCCATACTCCCGATCATACTGTTGCCTTGATTTAACTGGCAAAAGATTTTCGGTCGCTTTTATGGCCTTTTCTCTTATATTTTGTGGAATTTCTTTCATTTTGAGCATATCGTTAAATAAAAAATGCCAACTGACTAACTGATAGAAACATCAAAGTCAAACTTAACAGCAGTCATTATCTACTTACGTATGCAGGTACAGGTGTAACTTATTTTTATATTGCGAATAAATAATGTAATTAGTCATTAAAAACTCTTTTGGGTAAAACATAAAGCATTAGTATGCACCACTTGGCTTTACGGGACTATAATGCCCATCAGGTCGAAATCTATTTCGACCTTCAGGGCATTATAGTCCTAGTAACGCCCTTGATACATAAATAGCTATTAAAAATTACTGTTCAGCAGGAACGTCGACTAAAGTCAGCAATTAGATATAACTTAACTCTTAAAAAGTGGAAATGATTCGTCTGAAAATTAAATTATAAACAATAAAAATAAAAATTTAAAAAATGTGTAAAAAATTATCAAGAAAAAATGGGAAAAAAACAATTATTTGCCTGTCTCGAATCGTACTCGGGACCTGTCGCTTACGGGTCAACGCTCGTAACCCTTGAGCCATAGGGGAAAACTTGAAAACATTTTTTCCTACGACCACTTGTGAAAATAGCAAATAGCACACTGGTTTCATGCATAGAACACTCGTGTGATATATATTATGATGTCATTCTAAAACTGCTATTGGTTTTGCAAGTGACATATTTATTGTAGTGACAGTAAAAAAACTTTTACTTACCTTAAACAGTAGAACCCAAATTAGCGAAAATCATCTTATTAACGTTAAGTTACTACACAGTATAAGCTTTTTTAATATTAAAAGAGTAATAATAAAATTTCCGAAAAAATAAAAACACAAACAAAAATAGACATAACCACAAAAACAACTTTCACTGACTGCTCGCTCAGTGCCACAGTGTTGTCAGGTAAGTAGATCAAATTAAAAATCTCCCTCCTACCTTTGAGCATGCACTTTATAGAGGCAGCTTTGCCGCTTGACCGTTGGACCTAAAGCGCCAGAGAAAAACTCCTATAGATCAAATTCCTTTCTCTCTGTGTTTGTGTACTTAAACAACTGGTTAAATATATTTTTTAAACCCTTAATTAAACCTGAGGCTAATACACACTTTATAAATCCACTTTCTTTATCCATTCATAAATAGAATCAGACCCTTCCGACGTTGCCAAATGCTTTCCATATTTTTCATGATATAACGGACGTTTAGTAGTCGTTTTTTTCTTACTTTTAGGACTTTAGGTTATGCATTTACAATTTTCATATTTTTTATATTTTTTCTCAAAATATGAGAAAAAATGTAATTTTTACTTAATTTTACATGTGATGTTCAGCTTCATTAACTCGTTTTACCAATTTTACCCCACCCAGCACCCTGTTCACTCCCCGGTCCCGTAAGTTTGTTTACTGATATTTTTTAAAAACGGAATATTTTAGATATGCGCCACTTTTTATTTAGAAGAGTGTCTAAAATATGTAAGTATCAATAATTTTTTAAAACCCTTAAAATAGCAGAAATCCGTATTAAAGTATTACCGTTATTACCTAACCAAACCATACAATTTTTATAAGTGAGGGCCTTTTAAATTCCAAAATGATAAAAGTTAGGTGCTTCTAGGTAGGTGATTTTCGATGTAAAAATATTGTCAAGACAGTATAATATAGCAGTGAGGAAAAGTACATATCACACTAGTGTTACAAAGTAAAAATCACCCTAGTGTTGCAAAGTTCTCAATTGTTTTTTATTTTTCCTGTAAAGACAAACTTTTATTTACAACATTAAAAACACTTTTAAAAATATTGTCAAGCAGGAAAGGCGAAGAAATAACTTATCAGGACGTCATCGTCAGCATTAAAGTCAGCAATTGATATACAACCTAAAATTCTTAAAAAGTGGAAAATTATTTGTCTGAAAATTAAATTATAAACAATAAAAAATAAATATTAGAAAATGTATAAAAAATTATCTAGAAAAAATATAAACAAAAAATACCTATCCGGAATCGAATTTGGGACCTGTCGCTTACGGGTCAACGCTCGTAACCCTTGAGCCATAGGGGAGAACTTGAAGACATTTTTTAAACCTTGATATTCTGCTTACAGAAATAAGTCGTATTTATGAATCATTTATCATGTAACTTTTTTTTACCTGAGAATTTTTAAAGTTTGTTCCAATCTCAATACATGCATACTTTAATTGGTAACACTTTACTTTTAGTTCTATGACACGATCAGTTTTTTTCTTGCCGCTAAAATACTTCTGGCTTGTTTTCCTAAAAGATGTACATACATATTATTTAACTTATGAAGAGCCAACAAGACAAAATCTTCGTATCAATCAATCAAGAAAGTGCTTTATTTTCAATGAACTAATTTACATTTCATATAATTTACATCATACTTTAGTTTTTTCTTCGTTTTTCCTTTTCGGGACCCGAAGAAGCAAACAAGCCTTTTTAGCTATTATTTTATTTATTTTCTTTATTGCTTTGGCAGGAAAAAGGTTAACAAAAACCTGCTTAATGTGAATTAGGTACGGGTAGCTCAGGTACGAAGCAACGCGCTTGAGACCAAGTTTGTCTGTGTCACCTTGGTATTTCATCTATTCTACTTTCATTCTCTATTCATTATTCAATCATTTATTCTTTCTTCACATATATATACTGATTACCTTTCACGTCTTTTATTTTTCATACATTCGTAAAATTATGATTCTTCAGCCCCCATCGTCAAAATAAAAGGGTAATCTATGGTATAACGGTTTGTGTGTTACATTGTGATGGTGCCTTATGTTAGTTAAATCTCTTGTGAGGCTAGCTGATGGTACCTATTTTCTATAAAAGTTATTTGATAAATTGTATATGTACTCGTCAATTCCTTATATTTCGGCCATATGATGAGGATCGTCGATTTTTGTGTACCTGTTGGAAGACGTAATACATCTCAATATTTTATTTTGATACCTTTGGAGTCTGGCCATTTGTGTATCAGATATACTGCACCAGACGGGTGCAGCATAGGCAATAATTGGTCTTATCATTTGTTTATAGATTATCCTTTTATTCTGCGGAGAAAGGAATGAACGAGGAGACAGTAATGCATACAAACTTTGCATAGCGCCATAAGCTCTTTTAAGTGAGTGGTTTATAAACAAAACCTTCTTAGGTGTCAAAAGTGTCTCCCAGTTTCAGTTTTGTTTGTTGATCAATAATAAAAATATTATTACACAATAAAACGAATAATTTTTAAGCTAGGTTTACTTTAACTATTATTCGGCGGTTTTCAACAGTTTTTATAAGCAAAAAATCCGCACGGCGGTTTTTATCGATAAAATAAGTAAAAACCGCCGACAATAACAAATTAATTATAAATTTCGGCGGACGGCGGTTTTTTCTTGAAATTGAGGAAAACCGCCGGTGGTCGTTTAGTCAGTGCCTTTAAATAAATTCGTACGTTTATTTATCTTAAGGAAGAGCGGCGTATGGTTTTTAAACTTTATTTTTGGCATTTTTTTAATACATAAGGATATTGTGTAAAAATGTAGGCTAAATCAGAGCAAAATTAACAGAGATACAGAGGTTTAAGCACCCAAGTCACAATTATGACTCTTATGAACGCTTCATTCTAGTTAACTAAACAATACTAGCTATTACCCCAAATCCTCATAAAATGCCAAATATTATTTTTAAGGTAAAACACATTAAGTGTATCCTTTCTTCTCTTAACACCAAGAAATCATCTGGGATGGGCAGTCGCTTTAAAAAAATGTGCCCCAGAACTTGCACCAATCTTAACTCGGCTTTTTAGAATTTTTCACGACACGGGTATCTTTCCGGAGAGCTAGAAAGCTGCACGAGTTCAACCTATTCCCAAGAAAGGATCTAAATCTCTTCTATCTAACTATTGACCAATTTTAATTCTCTCCGTTCTTTGTAAAGTAATGTAAAAATTCATTAATTCACAAATCCTTAAGTATTTAGACAAGACACAAAATTTTGCATGACAGGCAGTATGGATTTCGCCACAAAAGATCCACAGCAGATCTTCTTTCCATCGTATTACACTGCTGGAGTAAGTCTTTTAAGTTTCTATATGAGTCCCAGATCGTTGCTCTTGATATATCCAAAGCTTTTGACCAGGTCTGGCATGACGCACTTCTTAATAAACTTTCTTTCTATGATCTTTCAACTAAACTGTGTAATTGGCTCTCTAGTTATATATCTGATCGACGTATATCACTTATTGTGGACGGCCATTCTTCAAGCTTTCACCAAGTAAATGCTGGAGGGCTCAGTTCTGAGACCAACATTGTTTCTTCTTTACATCAACGACCTTCTCTTGTCCACAACTAATTCCATTCATAGTTTCGCCGATAATATAGTACCCCTCACTTCAGTTTTCAGGTTCCTAACCCATCACTAAACCTGATTTGGAAAACAAACGCAGAACGATGCAGATATCTCTTTAGCAGGATCTTAATTTAATATTTGATTGGGTTGCCTAAATTATCGACCATTTTAATGCATTCAAAACACAATCATGTTCCTTTTCGCGAAAAGAGTCATCAAATACTCATCCTCTATTTATGAGCGGCCAAGTTTTACAGAGCAAAGACACCTTCAATCTTGTGGGCGTCACATTTGAAAGTAACCTTAACTGGCATAAACACATTCCTATCTATAGCCACGGCATCTTCAAAAAGCTTGGATTTCTCTTTCGAGCCAAAAGTATTTTTCCCTTCTAATTCATACACTCTATATGTGTCCCTCCGGGCTATATGTAATAATACGAATTTATTTATTTTGAACTTGGCATAGGATCCGTCACCTACCAAAAAAATATGATATATGCTTTTTTATAGCAAAATTACCGAAATCCCCTGCCCCTTCTCTTCAAAAAAGTAAAAATAAAATTAAATTAAAACCTTAAAAAAAGCTTATTAAAAGTGCCTAATCAGATTTATTACTTATAACTAACTTATAAATAACTTTATAATAAAGTTAATAGTTAAAGAAAATTGACAGTTTTAGAATAAAACTGTAACCAATATCGAAATATTATTTATGGAAAAGTTTTAACCACTTAAAACTGCCTTTTTTTTAAAAATAGGCATATAATTTGTTTATTAGTATATTACATTACAAGTGTGAAAACTGACTAATTTCACACGAGTGTAAAAAGTCATTACACACAAGTAATGTATTGAATGGTCTTTTTTTCAATATAGAGCATATCTCCAATACAAGTAATGTACACTATTTTTTCTACAGCCACAAATTATATACCAAAAAATAATTAAGTGATATATACTTTTCCTCACTGCGGTATATTATACTGTTGGGCAATCTTTAGACGTCCTATAATTCGATGGAGCCGGCTGCACGCACCAAAAAACATTACTCATGCGGCGTTACCATGCGGCGTCGTTACCTCGCTCTGATGCACAATCGGCCTGCGCGTTCGGGAGCGTTCGACATCTGTTTTTACATGTTTTCGTTAAGTATGTTATCAAGAAAAAAAATAATGGTTTAGTTAAAAAACAATCATTTAATTTTCACCGTTAAATTTCATTAACTTGTAAAATATAACATTTTAAAGTTGGCAAGCCAATTGTTTATAGTTAAATCAATTTCAAGTTAAACACCACATTTACCTATTCCGCAATTTAGAGATTTAGGAATTTTACTGAACCTGTTATTGTACGAAATATGTAAAAATCGTTAACTTGCAAATCAGCAAAATAACGTGGAAATCGAAAAATTCAATTTTATTAAGTGATAATTTAGACAATAATTGTTTCCCTGTGAAAACAACCCCTCTAATCTACTTTTCTTTATCGGGCACTCAGGCCCTCCGATTTCATCGTCGCCCTTTAATTGATGAACACTCTTCGAGGCCTTAAACTATACAAAATCACGTTCCAAGGCCATAATTTAACATTTCCCGGCACCTTATCACCTCGAAATAATCATTAGTTCTCATTGGTAGATCGAGATCCATGCGCTTGCAAGTTTCCCTAACCCTGGAAACGTGAGTTTGAAATACCGGTCATAAATCTTTTGAGTTCCGACGAAACTATGTTCCGATTTGCCAGTATCTTAATTTAGAATTGAGATTAAATTCTACTCAAGGAGCTGGATTTTGCTTGGTGACGTGGCAAATATTTGTACGGGGGCAGCTAAGAATGTTAATTGACTTCTTCGGTTAGGGTTTTTTAGAACCGGGAAATTTTATTGCTAAAAGACCCAATTTTAGCTCTTTTCTCCGCTTCGGGGGACTTAGGTCCGTAACTAGAGGTGTGACTGCGATCGCAGTAGCTGCTACCAATCACCGGTTATTAACAAATCATTTTGGTAGCTGCTACTTGCGCCTGGCGATCGCAGTGAAAAATCACCTCTAAATTATCTGCAGTTCGCAGATGGTGGCGCTGCCCGTAACCACAACATTAAACGGCGACTGCGATCGCTGGACGGTGATTGTGATTGCGATTCAGTTATTCTAACCTCTTTCAGTTTAAGTTTTTAGTTTTTATCAATTTGATTTGTTAATAATTCTATCGCGAATGGGTTGCCTAAATAATATGATCAAAGCTATAAATGTTTATAAAAAATTAAGATATTTGATAGACTTCGTGTAATGTCGGTGTTTTTTTTATATATATTTACTTATATGCCAATGCAAATCAGTAATTAAATTATATGTATATTAAATGACAGAATCTATTTAAAAACGATATATTTTTTCTTCATTCAATTTTAACAAGGTTATCTATATGACTTTATTTATGAAAATTTAGCATGTTTCCGTAAAGAGTGATAATATCACAGTTTTCAGTAGCAGCTACTTTTAGATAGCAGTAGCAGCGATCACCGATATCAAAAATCACTGTTAAGCCCACCGCTATCCGTAACTATCGGTACTGACCGTAGATGGGAGGTTGGGTAGATAGGTAAACTTTCTCTCTCTCTCTCTCTCTCTCTCTCTATTTTTTTCTTGGTTTTGGTCCCTTCAGGTCAAATCCACCACTCTCCCCTTCCGGACTATGCTTTCCAGGGCTTCGTCGGCGGAAAATCTGGATAATCGAGCTCGTAGCTCCCAGAAATTCCAAAAAGAAAACAAATAATTCAACAATCGATGCAATGCATAAATTGTCGGCTGTCGAACCAAGATCTGCTACTGGTGTTACGTATAACCTTCACTTTCACTACTGACAGTTCTCATGGCACGCCCATCTATTTCCGCCATTTGAGAAATACCTCGTGTTCACAGGATACCATCAACTTATAGGAATCTTCGCTCACAGCGCTTAGATCCAGAAGAAAGATGCCGTCAATTTAGCGTGAATCTTTCCTTGATCCCCGAAGGTAAAAAACGTTCGTACGACAGCTCTAGCCGCCACTCCGGGAAGAACTTTGTAGTCCTCTACGCACGTCCGCACTGTCCGGAGGTCAAACAAAGAGTCAGGTAATACTTTCAATAAAACTTTATAGAAGCGCTATCTGGTAACGGAGAATATAAGCATCTTGCAAGTACGTTCAGTAATTAATGGTGCGTTCAGTAATTAATTCTTGGTATGGTAGCATATGTTCTCGTATACAGAGTGGACTTTAAATAAGAACCCCTGTCAACTGACTACTGACTAA
Source organism: Listronotus bonariensis (assembly GCA_014170235.1). Lineage (NCBI taxonomy): Eukaryota > Metazoa > Arthropoda > Insecta > Coleoptera > Curculionidae > Listronotus > Listronotus bonariensis. The sequence continues at coordinate 132,064 of JACEGR010000377.1, read as the reverse complement.
CTGACTGACTGATTGACAAATAGATCAAAAACCTAATCCACTTCTAGATGACCTAGAAAAATGAAATTTAAAATCTAGCTCGATAATTGTGTGTAAGCGTCGGAAAGAAATGGCGGAAGTTATGGGGGAGCCTGAAAAAAGTTTTTTAATTGTAGCGTCTTAATCGTTACAAGTAGATGCTTGTAACTATCTCAATGTACAGAGTGTCCAGGAATATGTGGGCAATCTCTGGATCCATATAGAATACATGAAAATAATGTGACAAGTTCCTATATTTTTTCTAAGACGTTTTTAACATGAAATTCGGATTCAGCATCCCACAAAATGCCCCACCATGATTTTCGGGTTATTTTTGGCACTCTTAACAGAAAAATTTTCGAACATGACGTCCGCGTCCAGGTTACGGCGCACCAGGTGTCCGTGGGGTAATTGCCGATCCCATAGCTAAATTTAGCGACCCAAAAATCACAGAAGTGAAGTTTTTCTCCTTTTTGGGCATAAATTTTGGAGATCACGTTTATCCACCCCCAGGTGCACTCGACTTGGGCCAGTTATAACCAGTTATTTACAGTTATTGAATTTTTCAATAGGGCGTATCAAGAAAAGCATTTTTACATACACTTTTCGCGGCAGAAATACAACTTCCTGTTCCTAAAAAATCCAAACTTTTGTGCTTAGTTGCCTCGACTAATAGAAAGAGTTATTATTGTTTTTTATTTTAAAAGGACTAAGCCAACCTTGACTTGCTTTTACTAAAAAATAAATTACTAAATACTAGTGGCGGCTCGTCAGAGTAGGCAGGAGGCTTAGCTTCCCTCTAAAATTTGAGGCTATTTATCGCAAGAAATTCAAAATATTTATTGACAAATATTTATAAACATCATTACTTTACCATTCATTTCTAATATAAATGTATAACATGCCCGAATTAACACTATCACTACCACACTGCATCAAACCTCCCATGAATTGCGAAAATTTGAATAACGAAGAAATACATCAACCCGAAATAATAAATACCATACGTACCAGTAGGGAGGCAACCACCGATCGATACTACCGGCCGCGGCCGCTTTAAAAATACAGCTTCGCGAGCCCGATCAAGCAGAGGCAAACGTCCCGCTTTTTAATTTTCGTCGCTTAAATTAAACCGCCGAACGAGGCTAGCCTCAGTTGATCTTCGTTAGTGCTCGTGTTACCTGAGTGTTTGTTTTTGTTTTAATTTAGTTATTTTGAATGGCGTGACGGGCCGAGACTGATACAAATATTTCTGTAAATCGTTTTACTGCTTCTTTGTATTATTTGTGTATGAAACAGGCAGTATAGCAGTGCTTGTTGGTAATATTTTTAATGTATTTTTAAAGAGTCTTCTTCAAGGTGTTTTCAGTAAGTTTTTCTTTTAATTTATTATGAATAAGTTTGACAAAATTAAAAAATCTGACGATATAGTCGATTGGTTACTAACAAATAATTTTAATTCTTTATCTTATGATAATAAATTTTACAATATTAAAACTCTGGGACGGCCTCAACAAAATTTGATTTCCATTAAAGCGCCAGATAATCGACAAAATCGAGGATATAATATTAGTTGGTACAATAAATGCGATTAGTTAACCGGCTCCATTAAACGGGAAGAGTTCATTTATATTAAATAACTGAAAGATAACCCTATTATCTTGTTTTTATTTTTTTAATGGTCAGTTTTATACGTATAATTGCGGCAATATACAATTTTTGTTTGAATTTATGCAAATATTATGTGTTTTGCTTTAAATAGGTGCGGTACCCCAAAAAGTTACCGGCCTTTTCTTTGTGTATATATAATAGTCTTTATGTTCTTTAGCCTTCCTGTTCGCACGAGCCGCCATTGCTAAATACCTATAGTATTACTTGACCATATATATATATATATATATATATATATATATATATATATATATATATATATATATATATATGAATGGCGGCAACTAATTGAAACGATACCTAAAATCTAATTTAATAATTTTATACAGAAATGTATACGAGAAATTTTAAATTTTATTTCAATGATACTATTACAATGAAAGAATCATTGAAATAAAATTTAAAATTTCTTATACATTTCTGTATAAAAATTATTAAATTTGATTTTAGGTATCGTTTCCAATTAGTTTGCCGCCACTGTATATACACACCGCTAAGTATTTTCTTTAAATTCATACCGTACGGTCGAGAATACATACAATTATATATATTTATATATATATATATATATATATATATATATATATATATATATATATATATATATATATATGTGTATATATATATATATATATATATATATATATATATATATATATATATATATATATATATATAAGTGAATGGTTCTTGAGCCTTGATATAAATACATTAATAAAAGGTAAAGTTCCATATGGTTTGTTGGCATAACAGTATGTTTGCATTTTTAACTTTCGCCATATACAACTAGATGGCGCACTTTACCTACCACCTTTAACCTCTCGATGCTATGGCTGGTTGTTTTTAAATTTCTTGGTGAGATGGCACCAGTGTCTGTATTTGTTAGTTCTGGGATACAGAAATAATATTTACAGTCAATCGGGGCATCATCAAAGCGTCTATCGACCTGAAGCCGTTTGACAAGTCTTAACGAAGACGAAACACGTGTCACCGTCTTGGTCGGGTCCGGGGTATTCCATTTTCTTTGGAGACTCTGAAATTTTTAAACAACCAACCATAGTAGCCGAATTCTTACAGGGTATTATTTATTTATTTATTTTTACAGTCATTAATGAGCCATATGCCCAAAGAACTTTACCTTTTATTAATGTATATATATATATATATATATATATATATATATATATATATATATATATATATATATATATATATATATATATATATTATATATATATATATATATATATATATATTTTTTTGTAGATTTTGAGTATGTAGTCCAATATTAATAAACTTATTAGATAAATGCAATATTTATTGACAGCTTGGCTGTCATCCCAGATCATAAATATGAACACTGCAATAATCATTCTAAATTAGTAGTACAAATACAACAAGAAAAATACCTTACCTTAAAACATTTTTCTTGTTGTATTGTACCACCTAATTTTAGAATATTTATTTGCAGTGTTTTGACTATTTTATTTTGATAAAGGCTTGGGAAGCCAGCCGAAACGTCAATAGAAATTGCATTTATGCAAAAATTTTATATATAGTTTTATTAAAAGGACTACATACCCCAAGATATTATCTAAGAAGTATATATATATATATATATATATATATATATATATATATATATATATATATATATATATATATATTTCAGGAGTGTGCCCAGGTGTCGCATTAACATTTGAAGATGTCAAAAATGCAGAAATTGCTCACCTTGTTTGGTTTGTTTCCTGATCATGTCTCAAAAGAATACCATTATTATCGTTCAAATTTTTATCAGAATATGGAAAACACATTATATTTTAAAAGGGGTTGGGGCAGGACTTTGAAACACTCTGTAGAAATGACACATTGGTCTGGTGGTGCAAATTGTCGCCCGAAAAAGTGTCATTATTTTTAAATTTATTGTGAAAAGCTTGGTATCATAGTTTACACTTACAAAGTGTACAAAATCATAAAATAAATTTTTAAAGCTCACACTGGAGATAAAATACACACATCCGCATTAGTTCACACCGCTGATATATTATTAAAAATTCTATTTTAATTTTAGAGTAGTATGTAATTAAAATAGTGATAAAAGAAGCATCATAAAACGATGGTATAGGGCTTTTTGTAAAATATAGGACATTAAATAAAATTTATGTGGGGTAATCAAGAGACTATATCACCTGGGCAACACGGCTTTGCTAAATTTTACCTTTGTTTAACTTTTCTATGAGGTGGAAGTATAAAAAGCATAAAACCTATTTATTAAACTAAGTCTTAAAGTTAGGCTGCAAATTATAACCAGCTTATATCCCATTTTGTCCGCTGCTTTTTCGTAGTGAGAATTTTATTTAGACTAGGTCGTATAGGCGCCAATGTATCAAAAATTATTCTCATAGATTTTTTTGCAGGATGGTGTTCAGAATAAAATGCTGATTAACTTTTACTAAATAATCTTTTAAAGCGCAATTGTTTTGAAAAGTAGAAAAATTGCATATAATAAAATTTTATTTTATTTTTGACTAATTTGAAATGAAATTTAAAAATATTTAGGGATTGAATATTAAAAAGTAGCAACTGCAGTGTCATTGTACTCGAAATGTCATTCGAGAAATATTGCACAGCTAAATAAGGCCAGGCACTAATACTACCGGCCTTATTTTGACATCTGAGCTTGCGCAGATGCATGGTGGGATGGTGACTCTCTTAATAAGGAATAAGGATAGTGCCTGGCTTTATTTATGTCGGTTTTAGGTCGTGCCCTATTTTGGTCTTATTTTAACTTCGGAACTGTTCGTGTAAACCGAACGGCTCCCGAGTATGTATTTCTTTAATTGTGTAAAACAAAACCCTATAACACAAAACAATAAAAAAACAACTAAAATTTTTTTCCCCTTTGTTAGGGTTAATGGTACTGTCAACATGATTTGCAATAACTCCTAAATTATGGGTACAAACACTATTTAAATAAGGCCGGTATTAATAATACCCGAGCTTAATAAGACAACTTGCAATAATTCTATATTATATTTAACACACCCTATATTAAAGAATTTTGTATTATAACTTTTTAAATATACAATAAATATATTTCTATTATTTTTAGATATGATAATAGGCTAAATATGTTTAAAAATTATTAGTTTTTAATTTTTTTAAGGCTAAATTCTTAAAATGTGTGGTTATTTGTCAAGCCTCCGGCAACGCCGCCCGCGGGTTTTTACTCATATCGTAAACTAAACATGAATAAATGCTTCCTGACGCTTGCGAGTGACGCCCTCTTAATATGACCAGTGGCGTAGCTAGAGGTATCGAGGTCCATACTATCTCAGTAAATTAATGTTTCATTGTTAAAACAATTTTGAGAGCAAAAAAAAGGTCCTTACCTCCAAACGGGGCCCGTTCCAATATATTATATAGTATGTGTGGTCAGGGTCCCCCTTATTTTACTTTTTCTTAGTCGAATAAAGTTGAAAATAAAAAAATAAATTAATCCTTCTTTTCTATACATACCTACACTCTTTAGGGGCCTCTTCTAACTGAGGGCCCGAGGCGAATCGTCCCATCGCTCTTAAATTTGGCAAGCCAAAAGTGATCAAATAAGGCGTTTTTGGTGTGTTTTGATGATTAGAAAGTGAATATTGGTACTCATTTACGCACCTCACTTTTCACAGGTAAATAGAGACATTTTATTCAGGGACATCACTTGATGAGTTTGTAATGTCTTTAACAGCTTACAATCATCGAATATTTAAACTTGTTTACGATTGCCCAGAGATCCAGCCAGAGTGTAGAAATATGTAAATTCGACCTTTAGAATTAGAAAATAAAGTTTTTGCCCAAAAGCTTAAACATATGTGGGAAACATTTTAGAGACACAATTAGAAGTGATGGCCTTCGCCTCTTAAAGAAAGATGCAATTTCCGAAAAAATAATAAGAATTGCAAGACCTTTTGCTTTTACATTGAACGCTATTTTGTACATTTTATGATAATATACTTTTGTCAAGTGACCTAGTATTATAAACTTTTGTGTTGTACACGTGTTTTTATATTGTTTTTAAATAGTGTTTTTTCTCTTAATTTATATTTGCAATTATAGCCCTTTGGTTCTCTATCTAAAACTGTTTTATTGTAAAAATCGGATACACCGTTTTACACTTACAAGCGTTTGAAATTTGGCATAAATTTGCTATATTTAGAGCGGTTCGGCCAATTTTTAAAAGCAAACTGGCGTTGAGCAGATAATAAAAGGACCTTTAAAACGTTATATCAAAAAGTTGATAACGCCCCCTTGGTACTAGGCTTCGTGACCATAAAATTTTGATGTCAAAAGTAGTTTAAGTGACACCTTTTATCCAAATTTTATCCGACTTCGATATCTTGTCCCGTTTCAAAATTAAGAGGAAGTGAGCAATTTAAAAATCCTTACTGTACATAAACTCTTTTACAATTCCTTTTCTTAGTTTATGGTTAATCTTATATATTTCTTAAGTACATTACCCGAGTTGTAATCGAATTTGTGGAAGACTATGAATGCAGTGTATACCTAATCACCAAAAATATCTATAAAATCAATATCCTTAAGTTATATACAACAAAGTATAAATAAATATCTAAATTGTAATAATATACAAAGAGAAATAACACAAAAGCCAAGTATTAAAAAAATATATGATTCAAACAAATGAGCTTTATCTTTATAGCTACAAAATAACATAATTCAGGTTTCTTTATATGTCTGATTTTGTGTTATAATTTCTATGTAATTTTGTATAATTGAAATTTAAATATTTGTATAAAAAAGTTTTTAATTTTTACTATCAATAATGAAAAAATCATTACTGATACTATTAAAGGCTGGTAATGTTACACCTCTGGTGCATACTATCGACCAAGGTCAAAAAGTAAGTGCGCCATTTTCATTTCTCGCTTTCTTCACCCCTTTGCCTATTAGGATTGTTGGCTTAATGTTTATCGTAAAATTATGAATGAATCGCTTGGTTCATTTGTCGTTGATTCGTTGACAACTTATGCTTGTTTTAATTTAAATGCACTGTATTTAGGTTTTAATCAAAAAAATTATTTTTTGGTTAAATAACTAAAAAACCAACGAAAAATAGACCTGCAATCAACGTTATAATTAGAACTACTGAATAACCCTATGCGAATAAACACTGGATGACTATCTTGCTAGCTCTTGTAATTAATTATACTTTATTCTGAAGGGCCATTCATCCGAGAACAAAAAAGAGGAAGACAATAAAGTTCATTTCTATTAAACTACCGGGATGATTAAGTACATAAAAATGCCACGAAAGAACGTACGGAACAACTTTATACATAAAGTGGGACACCTCGACCTCAGCGTCTTTAATTATTATTATTATTATTATTACTACGCGTTTTTTTGACGTTAATTAATAGTGGATTCAACGGGAGGTTTTGGAGCTCATCTTGGTTATAACTGATTATTTTATTATGACATTAAATAGACAAAAAAGAGGAAGAACATAGTGACAGTGGAGTTTACAGGTAATAATTTTGTTATTTACCAACAACAAAATATACAGGGTGCAGTGGCGGCTCGCGGGTCTAAAAACAGGTGTAGTGCAGGAAAGGAAAAATCGCATTCACCATTTTAGCAAAATTGAAAATACTCAATTATCAAAAGTCTAAGTAAAATGTCTTAATATCTTTTAATGCAGCAAATTTATCAATTATATATTCATGAAATGGTTAAGTATTATCAGTTCCTGTAGAAGCTCCTTTTGAATTAAAAATATTGGCCAAAGATAAAAGTCTATCTTGGGATATAATGTTTCTTAAGAAAGCTTTTAAACGCTTAAGAGAAGAAAACTTCGTTCTACTGACACGCTTGTCGACGATATCGTTAAAATTAGCGAAAAAGTTTATAGGCCTCGGTAAAAATGTCTTTATTTCTGGCATATATCTCCAATAAATTTTGAGAAAAATCAGTGGGAAAAGTTTGGTTATACTGGCCAAACTTTGCAGTATCAGCAAGACAAAGAAATTGTAGTTTGTAACAATCTTCGAATCTTACTTCCATTTCCATCAAAATATGATCTAATATTTCATAGAGAAGTGCTCTGTACTGTCCTTTAATTTCTTTCTGTGAAAAATCACTGTCGCTAATAATACTCAATCGGAAACAATCGAAATAATACGTGAAAAACCAACGAAACGACCAAAACCTATACTATCGCTAGCGGCTAGCGATTTGCCAAGCAATACACTTGATATTCCCTCCCGCGATTCTGGCCACCGGCAAGTATAGCGTTTAAATTAATTTATATGCTAGATTTTTCATGGCGAATTTTACGAATAAGGAATAGAAATGATAAAAATAAATTGAATAATAGTAATATGTTTTTTATGTTTTATTATTTATTTTTGGTGAAGTGGCACTTCACTTACTACACCTGAATAGCCGCCACTGACAGGGTGTCCCAACTCTATTTATACACCAAATACCTTTGCCCCTGTACATGATACAAAAATAAACTTGAATTAGAAAATGTTTATTCGGATACACTCTTTTTAGTGATGGTTCTACTTATTATACAAGGTGTCTTAAAAGCATGATTTTTATTGGCAAGTAGATTTTTTTAAATGGAACACCTTATATATTTTAACAAATTTTGAAATTGAATTGGTCGCTTATAAGCGAGGTCACCGAACGTGTCGATTCTATCAAAATTTTGAAAAAATCGTACATAACCCTAAAATAAATTTAGGTGTTCGTTAGTTTGCTATGATTTATTTATTTATTTGGTTGTTTTTGTGTTATAAGACTGCAAAAATTTATTGTATTGGTTTTTGCAATGATAGAAAAATATAATTTTACTTCTAGCCATGTGTTTACTGTCCAACCAATGTGACCTTGATTTCTGCAAAGATTCACAATGACATAAAGCTAATTTGTTATTAATTTTTATTAGTTTAGATAAATTGGTAACACACATATGTTTGCTTTACTGATTTAACGTTAATCTTGAGAAAAATTTAATTTCTTAAAAGGAGGGAGTATCCGATAGTTAATAACTGCTAATGCCATAGTGCAAAATTGACTCCAAGAATAAAAGAAAATAAAATTAAATAAAAATCGATTAAAAACCTAACTCTTTTTTGTTCCGTGTTAAAAACAATAATTAAAAAATAAATTACTCAATAATGATATAAGGTAAATCTAATTCGCAATAGCTGTATGTTTGTCTTTTTCACCATGCACAGTTAAACAGAGAAGTATTAGACACATATAGACATTTTACGAACATTTCCGATGTTTAGTCTATTGTGACACAGAGTACCAAAAGAGCAATTATCGACTTTTCAAGTAGAAATCTACGATAAAAAGCGAGGTGTAGAATTCTAGAGAGCACGCAGTCTCGCTGCTGGTCTATTGACTCGTCATAGAATAACGCTTTTTTTTATCTTTCGACAAACCACAAAGACTAAAAGCCTAAATACTAACGTACCGTGGGTGTCTTAAGCGAGGTAAGAGGGAGTTTGTTAACACGCGACTTAAAAACTTGAAGATTTGGGAGGGAAGGAAAGACCTCCGCGGGCAGCAGGTTCCACATTCTAGAAACTCTGGGGATAAAAGAACGAACAAAGTGGGAAGTTCGGGGCCTATCCAGTTGGACCGTATAGGAATGCATACGCGCGGAACCACACGTTTCTCTGTTGGGAACCGTGAGTGGAGGAACTATACTTGACAATTCTTCAGAGCAGAAGCCATGGAAGTATCTATGAAAAAGCGATAGATCCCCCACAGCCCGACGATGGGCAAGAGAGAGAAGCCTTTCTGTAAGTGAAGGATCATTAATGAGACAAATAGCTCTTCTTTGTATAGAATCCAGAATGCTTAGGGTTGTGGGGGAAGCCATGTCCCAGATATGAGAACAATACTCCAAGGGAGGTCTGATTTGGGACACATATAAAGTGTATAAATTAGAAGGGGAAAAATACTTTTTGGCTCGAAAGAGAAATCCAATCTTTTTTGAAGCTGCCGTGGCTATAGATACAATCTGTTTATGCCAGTTAAGGTTACTTTCAAATGTGACGCCCACAAGATTGAAGGTGTCTTTGCTCTGTAAAACTTGGCCGCTCATAAGTAGAGGATGAGTCTTTGGTGACTCTTTTCGCGACAAGGAACATGATTGTGTTTTGGATGCATTAAAGTGGACGAGATTTTTGGCGCCCCAATTCAATATTAAATTAAGATCCTGCGAAAGAGATATCTGCATCGCTCTGCGTTTGTTTTTCAAATCAAGTTTAGTAATAGGTTTAGGAACCTGAAAACTAAAGTGAAGGGTAGTATCGTCGGCGAAACTATGAATGGAATTAGTTGTGGACGAGAGAAGGTCGTTGATGTGAAGAAGAAATATTGTTGGTTCCAGAACTGAGCCCTGAGGCACTCCAGCAAAGCTTGAAGAATGGCCGTTCACAATAACTGATATACGTCGTTCAGATAGATAACTAGAGAGCCAAGTACAGAGTTTAGTTGAAAGACCATAGGAGGGAAGTTTATTAAGAAGTGCGGCATGCCAGACCTGGTCAAAAGCTTTGGATATATCAAGAGCAACGATCTGGGACTCACCTAAAAACTCAAGAGACTTATTCCTTGGGAGTTATAAAGTATTTCTGATAGAACATGCTTATTTTATAGTATTTCTTATTATCTTCTTCCCCCAAATATTGCTTTACTGATTTAACTATATTTGATTTTAGACTTGTTGGTAAATAAAATTTAAATTTAATTTAAAAACACTTTTATCCAAAAGTAAATTGGAACGTTTTTCCACTCATATATGCTCGTTCATTTTCTTTCCGAACTTAGCCTCGGAGGGAACTTTATTAAATTTACACCCTGCTGCTATTTCAATTTTCATCCAATCGAAAATATTATCAAGTATCACCCCTTAAATGATTGAATCTTTAGCGTGGTGCGTTTTTCTTGGCGGCAGGGTTGAAATATTCCGATTTTTATCAGATTAGTCAATAATTTTTGAATTTTAGAAATAAAAAAAATACGACCATGTATGTAATATTGACTATTTCACTAGAGTGTTTTATACTGGCAAAATGTCATAGCAACCTCCTGTTTTCTACTGGCAAAACTCCTACCTGCTCCCACCTTGATAACACCAACATGATGGTATTTCAGCGGCAAAACTTAGTTAGGTTAAAGTAAAGGTAAAAAAACTATTGATAGTTTGATAAGTGTCGCCTATTTTTAAAAATAAAGTAAGTCAGAGATTAAAAAGCAGTATGTAAAAATATTCCGCCTAATACACAAAAATAAAAAAATCCAGGTAATTTTTAGAAACCTGCGGCAACTCCGATTTTAACGAAATTTGGTATACGGGGTTTTTGGGGCGCTGATCACGAATCTGATTTTTTGGCGGAAACGTTTCGTTCTCGAGATATTCATCATCAAAGTTCAAATTTGAACTAAGCTTTTTTCACTATATTCCCCTTCTTTTGCACACAATTCTTGATTTAAAGCTAAAGTGTTACAAAATATTTGATTTTCACCTTTTAAAACCCCGTTTTTCTACATTTTTACATTATTTTTGCATTAAATTAAGTGGCTTTTCTTTGATAATGCAGCAACCATACATACACATAGGGCTTCATGGAACACTGGGATTGAAATGATTCAAAGTATAGCTATGCAATTTAATGCAAAAATAATGTAAAATACGTAAAAATCGGGGTTTTAAAAAATGAAAATCAAATGTTGTATGCCATTTTAGCTTTAAATCAAGGATTGTGTGCAAAAAGAAGGGGGAATATTGTAAAATAGGATTAGTTAGATTTCAAGTCTGATGATGAATATCTCAAGAACAAAACGTTTCCGCCAAAAATTCTTTCAGATTCGTGATCAGCGCCCCAAAAACCCCGTATACCAAATTTCGTCAAAATCGGAGTTGCTGCAGGTTTCTAAAAATTACCAAAATCCATTTGGAAGCAGTTTTAATTAAAGTTTAAAGTTTGGCTTGTTTTACTTGTGAAATAGTCTTGTCAAATATCATTCAAGAAACATTTTTTAGGCAAAATATTTCTCTTGTTTTATTCAAGTTTGTTGCTTTTTGGTAATTTCGTTTATGACATTTATTTAATACCACTCGCCTTTGGATCGTGTTATTATTGAAAATTGCATTTACGAAATTGCTAAGGCAACACCCTTTCATACCGTCGAAATATTTTGCCGACAAAATTTTCTCTCTTATGATACTATAGACGAAAATTCCAACTTTTTAAAAATTTGAAACTGTCACTATTCTGACGTCATCAGACCTGTATACGGGCTCATATTTGGTGAAGGTACTTAGGCGGGTAAAAGGTATCCTCCGGTATATTTTTCCTCTGTAGCTTAGTTAATATGAGGAGCTCAAAGTCGGTCTATATAAGGTCACGACATTTCGGCTAATTGCTTTGACGTGTTATGACGTCACATCTCCCATTTTTCGGCCATGTTGTTCAGTGCCGGAGATATACAGTTGATTGTATTAGTAGAACAACCGTTTATACAACAGTTTTTAATTGTTATTAAGTTGTAAATTCTTTTACTTTAAATAAAAATACATTTGGAATTACATCTTTCAACAAATATCACTTCCAAAACAATGCAAAATGAAATGCGCAAATTCTAGACGCCACTGGATTGATCATCAGCTTTGATTTTACCCAGTCTTGCCAACTTTTCTCCGTGGAGTGCCCTTCCTTGCGTCCCCGACCTCGAACCGCCTAAAAGTTGAGGATATGTCGCAACCTTATAAATATAAACTAACCTTGGAGGAGCCTAGGTTTAAAGTGTACAATTTCAATTTAGATTCTTTAGACCAGATCGTATGGGCGTACATGTATCAAAAATTATTTTCAAGGATTTTTTTTGCAGAATCTTGTTCAGAATAAAATGCGTATAACGACGACCCATGTTGCCAGCTCGAATTTTGGTTAGATTTTTTTAACTGCATTTTTCTTGACAGTTAAGATTTTTTTTCTTGCATCAAATAAAATTTAATCCATTTTTTTGACTAATTTACCACCGAAAATGACTCTTTACATTTTTTTTCGAAAAAATTATATTTATTAGGTTATAACCATTTAAACAATTTAAAAAAAAGCAATTTGGCCCAACTTTATTTTTTAAATAATGTACAACAATATGAAAAATTTGACCTGATGTATTTTTTTATAGAATTTTTGAACCTTTTTGTAACAATTGTAGGGTAAGCGATTTAACAATTTTGACTTTCTAGATATATTTTTATTTTCTTATCAAAGTGTCTCTTCTTGTTTTAATTTTTATGCTTTATGTGTTTTCTGGGAGATTAAATTTAAACAAAATATTATTTGGCTTTTCTCCAAAATATAATTATAAAGTTTTATAATGTAACTTAGTTGGGCTAAAAGTTCATTTTAAGATTGCCTAATTAAAGATGTTTAATTAGCCTTTGTTTTAAGGCAAAATACCTTCTAACTAGCTCAATGTCAGTTGGGGCACGTGGGTCGTGGATTGAGTAACCTAAATATTCCTTTAACTCCTGTATCAGTACCAGAAATTATTAAGTTGATAATTTTGTTAGCCCTCCTATTATGGTTTACCACTAAAAAGTACTTATACATGGGCGCCACCTAAAGTTATAAATAGTGGTGGTAAACTACGAAGGGTAGTTCCTAAAGGTAAACTAAAACAAAACAATCAGATTCCAACACAAAATAAAAAAGACTACGTATAAAATATGCGTGTTCTTTATTTAAGAGGAATTTAATCTTGGTTTTAAAGAATCAGTGAGTCAAAATAAATATATAAGAGACTCTAGCGCTTAACGTTTGCAAACATTATTACATCGCTTTAACAAATATAACCAATTCAAAATTAAAAATTTAAGTATCTAAATTAATGTTAGTTTACTAGTTTGATTTTGTTCAGGATGCAATATGTTGTTTTAGACGTATCGATATTAAATGGTACTTTTAAAAGGTTTTAAATATGGGTAGTCTCAAACTTATCTGGAATCCTCCGTAGGCTGAGTAGGGGCTCGAATGTGGCTTGCACAGAGCCTCTTTAAAAGGTCCACTAGATGTTGGAGTAGGGTTTTCACCACTAGTTACAGGCTGGGGCCTACAACTCCGGATTCAGACAAGTGGCATTGGCTGGTGGTAGATCATAAGGGGGTGAGCTTGTGTGCTAGGTTTATGGCATGCCTCACATCAAGCAGGCAACTTAAATCCGACTTCCTTTCCAAATGTTAACGAAAGAAGCGAAGGGGATAGATAGAAAATAGAACCGGGCTTATCTAAAACAGTACCAAATTATTAAAACCAATCCAAAGACAACGTGTTTTTGAGGTTAGGTTTCGACATTTCAAGAAAAAGGTGAATTATGCAAAAATACTAACGCAAAATATAAGTATAGAAAAATACCTTTCAGGCTAAAGATGGACAAGAATTCATGATTTTTAACAGAGATTAATCGAAATTTTTATCAAACCACAAAATTGCCTTCTAATCGTAGCTCCGGTCTGACAAAAAGTGTCATTTGAAGTCTGTAAATGTCCGACCAAAATTTGATCTTTGTCGAACCACTTCGGCGAATTTCGGCGGGTAAACTCTGAAATGTCCTCGAAACCTGACGGCTACCAGGCCAAAGATTGAAAAAGACATGTGAAATGTCGCTACCGTGGGTGTCGGGTTATTAGATGTTTAACCCATCCTTTTCTCCGTTCCGTCAACGTTGTTCAAGCACTCGAAACATGCAGTTTTTTTGCATTTCACAGCACTTTTAGACAACGCGGCAGTGTCACAACGGACGTTATTTGTTAAATTACTACTACTCCAAGAAAAATATTCCAAAAGTTGGAATATTTTGCACTAAATTTAAATTAATCACTTTTTATGCCGTAACTAGATCCATGACAAAATGTTTAAACTTAAACAAGAATAAATTACATTTAATGTATGGATTCCTTGTTCATTTTTTATTAGATATAACATGAAAATCTAATTTTGGAGATTGTACGTGGGCACTGCGCAGTCCCCTTGTGGGCATGCGCACTAAAAAAATACAGACTAGCAGATAACAAACAACAGGACCGGATTTGGAAATTTGGTAGACGAGGGTTTTTTGGGGCGCTAATCACGAGTTTTTTGGAAACGTTTCGTTTTCAAGAAATTCATCATCAAAGTTGAAATTCAATTCTTAGTTTCACTCTATTCCGCCTTCTTTTGCACAAAATTCTTGATATAACACTTAACAGGCACACACTATTATATTAACATCTTAAAAAAAAATACTTTTTTAGGTATTTTACACGTTTTTTTCATTAAATTCCAAATCTTTTACCCCTAAAACGCTGCAACCATGCATACACCTATGTGTATAATGGTGTCAGACATGGCTACTTGATTTAAAGCAAACTTTTTATATTAATAAAGAAAGGCTAAAAACCAATAAGAAATACATGTTTTAAAAAGGGTTTTTTATAGTTAAAATATTGTGTGCTAATTTAGTGTTACATCAGTAACTTAGTGCAAAAAGGGAATTAGAACAGTTTGACCATGATGACGATTATCTAAAGATCGAAAAGTTTCCGAAAAAAAATAGATTCGTGATCAGCGCCCCAAAACCACCATATACTAAATTTCGTCAAAATCGGAGTTGCCGCAACTTTCTAGACAATTACCTAATTTTGTTTCTTGGATATATACACATATTTAAATATTTTATCTCGTACTCGTCTTCCATAGAAGTCCCTAAAATTAAACTGGTTTAGATATTGGGTACTGTTTTTTGTCTTGTATAATTTAGTATACGAGAGTGCTTTGAAGCACTAATCTCAATTGAGTTTTTGCTTTCATTTGTGCTTAGCGAGAATACCAAATGACTAATAACGGTCGACCGTAGATGAGAGGTTGGTTTTTGGGCGGTCGACGACGTCAATTTTACCTGGATTTTACAATCGGAAAATCCCAAATTATCAATTATATTCATCAATTTTAGGCGAAGAACCAATTCTAAAACGGTATTTACCAATCGGTTATGTTGACGTTTAAACAATGTATTATATGTCAAAGTTGTCACCAATTATTACCGCGGTTATAATTTGTTGAACGCCTAAAATGGATAATTATAATGAGTGTGGCCCTGTTGCTATGTAGGTAAACATTTTCAATGTTGCAACCACTATATTTAATAAAATACTGCAAATTTTGTCAATGTTGCCAACACTATATTGGATTTTAATTAAAAACACGAACTTTTATAAGAACTGCGCATGTGCAAAGGTGTACAGCAACTCTCCCAGTGTGGGGTCAAAAATTCGTGCGCAGGTATATTGAAAATATATGGGGAACATTTTCTATTAGCTATCCGTTTTATTTTTCAGATCATTGGATTGTACACTTTGAAACTAGGCCCTTTATATATGGAATAGAAAAAGCTAGAAACATGGTAGTTGTAGATAATTATGTTTGCAACAGAAAGGTATAATCCGATATTTTTAAAATGAAAAGCACGCTTTGCTATGACATTTTTAAAAGTCCCAATCCTTTAATGAGTAAGGTTATATTTAAGATTCTAAAAGTAATCCAAATTAAACTAAAAGGTTGGTTTTTGTCCATAATGGTATAAATAAATTTTAAATATTAAAGTATTATAAAAGGATTAATAATACTTTAATGTTAATAAAATAGTTATTTTTGACCTTCCTTGTCAGTTTATTCATTATTTATAGTTTTATACGTTTTATTTAAATCCAAATGACTCTGTTCTATGGCAGAAGTATATTAAACTTTGTTTATTACCAGGGCCGTGCCTACCGGGTGGTGCAAGTGGTGCAAGGCACCAGGGCGCAACGCTGCGGGGCGGAAAATTAAGAAATGAAGGGCGGAAATTTTTTAAAATAAGGGGCGGTACTTAGGAAATAAACTTTTTGTAATCGAAAACAGTGTAATTATTAAGTGGGGATCTTTTTATTTGCTCCTCAAAAATTTTTATACCCTGATTTACATTTTCTTGTAGAGGCGCCCAATAATTTTGTGCACCATGGCGCGAGTCCCCAAGGAACGGCCCTGTTTATTACATTTCTTATGCAAAAACTTTAGGTCAAAGCACACTAGGCGCTCAGGTCTCGGTACGCTCACGGACCGTTCAAATATTTTACATGCTATTTAAATGCAAACCAAGGTCATTCATCTAAAATGCATGTAAAATATTTAACCGAACCGTGAGCGTACCGAGACCTGAGCGCCTAGTGTGCTTTGACCTTAAAGATGAAAATTATTCTTTCCGGGGAAGTCATGAAAAACCGTGTCTTGGAAGGTAGCCAATTACCTTAGACTTTCACCTTGGAATCTCTCGGAATAAGCTAAATATCTGTACATACCTTTATTTTGGTACAAAAATCCTCTCCTAAAAATCCCCTATGATATCGTGTAAGGAACTCGAAATATGACAGGTCAAATGTCAAAAAATAAGTTTTTTGCAAATATCTCATTTTCTTTACTTTTAATTGCAATTATATTCATTATAAAAGTTGTAGAACACAAAATTCTTTACAAATTTGCATTTCTTTGTCATACCAACGGATCCGATAATAGACAGCGGAGGGTGTAAAGCACTTTAGTGTACGTACATACCTTAGCACGCAATCAATTGTAATATTTAGTAAAAACTTAGGGAAAAGATGACATATTAGACTAAAAATCATGATTGATTGCGTGCTAAGGTATGTACATACAGTAAAGTGCTTTACACTTTGCGCCCTCTATTATCGGATCCGTTGGTCTGACAAAAAATGCTTAAAATCAAATTTGTAAAAATTTTGTGTTCTACAACTTCTATAATAAACATAAATGCAATTAAAGGTAAAAGAAACGAGATATTCGCAAAAACTGATTTTTTTGACATTTGACTTGTCATATTTTGAGTTCCTTACACGATATCATAGGGATTTTTAGGAGAGTATTTTCTGTACCAAAATAAAGGTATGTACAGATATTCAGCTTATTCCGTGGGATTCCGAAATTGATCTTTTAATTTGACTAAGATGACTGGGGTAAGGGAGTCATAAAGGATATCAATGTTGTTCTGGTTCTATTATTATTGAAATTATTTTAAACCAATAAAACAAAAATCTTAACAAGACGCCATAAAATAATTTCAACCGAGTACTAATGAACCTTTGTTTATAGATTGAAACCTTCGTATTGTAAGTAACTTAATATTAAATATTTCATTATTTTTTTTTTTAAGTAATCATAACTTTTATTATATTGTGTAAGAGCAGAATAGTTCTTCATAATGTATAAAAGTTTTAATTTTCTTAAAATGTTAAATAAACTATTTAATTTTATTCTGGAGAAAAGCCAAATAATATTTTGTTTAAATTTAATCTCCGAGAAAACAAATAAAGCATAAAATGTTTGTCATTTCCATTTGTTATCTAACAATTGCAATACTAGAACTTCTCGCTATTTTCCAGGAAATGTATTGTTTTTTTCTCATCAGTTGATATGGGTATTAAAGAGAGTAATTACCGTTGACGTTTACCATTTAACCGATTTATCTTAGAGCTCCGTCTTGACATCTGATGTAAAAAGATTTGCTTTAATACATCTGATATTAAATAAAGAAACGCGTGTAGATTTTCTATTTTTGCTCTAAATAAAATAAAGAAATGTTTTTAACGAAAAAAAAACTTTTCCACGACAGTTAAAAAAAGTGCTGTTTTTAATAGTTAAGATGAAGGTAAAGTGCTCCATTCTGGTACACTACATGAAGTGTTAAAAAAGTAACGTTTTTTTAACACTTCGAAGCTTTTTTCAAACCTTGAATTAGTGTTTTGTTTCAATGCCTACTACAATAAATAACAATTTATGCAATGTAACAGTAAACGCGACATCAACTGAACCAAACGGTCAAGTTACCTTTGATTTCGTTATTATTTCTTTTAATTCATGTGTGACTAATTTTTAAATTTGACAGTTTGCAAATAAATTTAATAGAAATGATTGAAAATTAATAGTAATAATGAATTTGGATATTTAAGAAATTGAAAAGGATTATACTGGTTTAGTAATATTTCTACAAAAAGTAAGTACATACAATTTTCTAAAATTAAATAATAAATGCATAGTTATGAAGAGGATAAATGTCTCTTAAAAAATACGGAGGCTACGTTTTTTGTTGCAATATAATGGCTGTGCTGCAAAAATTAAAATTATTAAGTTTAGATAAAGAAAAGTTGTATAAAATGGTGTTTTGGAAAATTTTATACGGTCGTGGAAAAAATATAGTATGTAACACATGCATAAAGTGTCTTTTTTACTCATGGGATTGCCGCACTCGCCTAACGGCCTGTGCTGTCAAACTTCCCATTTGTATAAAAAAGTATCACTTTATGTACTTGTAACATAAATTACTATTCTTACAACGTGTGGTCATTTGTAAAGCGAATGGTGGTTTTTTTAAATTAAGAATGTTAAAAGTTGTTTAGGCCACACCTTAGACATTTAAGTCAAAATAGGGGAGCTAACGATGCTAAATGGAGGCTTACTCGAGCGTCTATTGAAGTGCGAAGCTTAGATGATAAGAAGAAAAAAATGTTGTTAATGCAGACCTTTGGTCATATACCTACTATCGTTCCAAGTTTCATCAAAATATACTGAACGATTTAGAAGTTAGAAGGGGGATGATATATAATTAGCAATGATAAAAGTGTCTGAAAATTTGGTTTCTTGTTTTCAAAACCTTGGATTATTATCTGTACAGGTAAGATGCGAACTAATAAATGCAACCACAACCGCTATCGCCAGCCAGATAGCCCAGGGTCTATTCAGAAGAGGAAAGAGAACAACATATCAAAAAATCTGCTGAACTAAAATTCTTTTTCCAAAAATTTTGCTACCTCCTATACTATTATACTAACCACCAAAATATGTTCTTAAACTTCCAACGCTCTGTGATACTTATTAGTGATTGTGATTCGCTAAGTAATCGTTCCAATTAGAGGTGTGACTGCGATCGCAGTCGCTGCTACCAATCACGGTTTATTATCAATCATTTTGGTAGCTGCTACTTGCGCCTAGCGATAGCAGTGAAAAAATCACTCTTTAATATTCGCAGTTCGCAGAGGTGGCGCTGCCCGTAACCACAACATTAAACGGCGACTGCGACGGCTGGACGGTGATTGTGATTGTGATTTAGTGATTCTAACCTCTTTCGTTTATATTTATGGTGATTATGCATGTTTACGTTAGTGAAACGGGATGCAAATTGGCTTGCTATTTTTTTATCAATTTGATTTGTTAATAAATCTATTGCGAATGGGTTGCCCAAGAAATATGATCAAAGCTATAAATGTTTATAAAAAAATTAAGATATTTGATATACTTCGTGTAATGTCCGTTTTTTTATATACATTTACTTATATGCTAATGCAAATCAATAATTAAATTATATGTATATTAAATGACAGAATGTATTTAAAAATGATATTTTTTTTCTTATTCAATTTTAACAAGGTTAACTATGACTTTATTTATAAAAATTTAGCATGTTTCAGTAAAGAGTGATAATATCACAGTTTTCAGTAGCAGCTACTTTTAGATAGCAGTAGCAGCGATCACCGATATCAAAAAATTACTATTATGCCCACCGCTAGTTCCAATTGTTTAGCGTCTAACTGACCTTAACACCAGCTCCCCACCTGTTTACGTCGCAAACTGCTCTAAAATTTAATATAAACTTTGAACAAATTACTGATCTAGATGGATTGCCAATGTTATAACCTGCGCGAAACAAAAGTTACATTTCATGGGCGAGAAAACCGGTTTGTGCGCAAGCCAGTTGAGGGTAAACGCACCCGGCCCCAAACAAACTATCCGCATTATAGGAAAGAATTTGTTGACGGCGTCCTGGTTTTCTGTTCGAAGTACGGTAGCTAATGAGCGTTACGGTCAGACTGCGGACGAAGGGTACGGAGTGCCGGTGTTTGTATTTTGCCACGGCTTTTAAGTGCGCATGTTCGTCCACCCACTGCGCGAGGTCGTAAAAATCCGAAAAGTGCTTCTTGCCACTGCGGATCTAAATGTAGATTATCTATGGAACAAATCCACTCGTCGGCGTCGGTCGGCGCCGCGGCGAATTAAAAAGTTTCCGACTTTGGTTTCTGACAATACTATAAACAGATAAATATAGACGGCGTTAGTTAGGAGAGTTACATACAAGCAAAGAATACCAATCCATAGAACCACAAGTGAGATTTCAGCGTACCCTAAAAATTTTTAGTACCTACCCTGACCAACAGATGGCGAAAGTAGTACGATGTCGCTTTGCTAATACGATTACCATTAGAAATTGATAGCAGTCGATGACGAGCAGTCGGCCCGATCAGTTAGAGTGAGGATATTCGCAAAATTTAATAAACATAAAATCCCCGATAAATGGTATATCCATATGATTATTAAATTTATGGTTTCATAATAGGATATATCGATGGGTTTTTGACAAAACATCGTAAGCGACATTCGTCAGTTTTACGGGAAACGTTTTTTTTTATTGAGTTATTTTGAAAACAAAGTTGGTAATTTTTTTGTACATACATTAGTGCACGCCGTTATTTCAATAATAATAAGTTCTATATTGGTTCGGCGGTTCATTTAATTAATGGTAGTTATTTGGGTACACGCCAAAAAATAAATTAAAAGTACCAAAAACAAAAAAAGCAAGTAAATAGAGAACTAAAAATCGACGTTTAGGTGGCAAGTCTGCGACCGTTGTCAATATAAATTGAATAAAAATAAAAAATGTAAAAATTAACTATTATTTAGGTTTAGAATTTCAAAATTTTTAGATTTTTTTTTAGAAGATTCTGAAAATTTTGACATTAAATGTTAAATATGTTTGTTTTGTAATTCAAATTAAGAAGAAATCTAAAATAAAAACTTTCAGATCTCGGTTTTTCTTTAAAGATAACGCGATGGGAAGAAAAAAACGTTTCCTGTAAAATTGGCGAATGTCGCTTACGATGTTTTGTAAAAACCATCGATATATCCTATTCTGAAATCATAAATTTAATAATCTTATGGATACTGGGTCCATTTATCGAGGTATTTTATTTTTATTAAATTTTGCGTATATCCTCACTTTAACTGATCGGGCCGACTGCTCGTCAGCGACTGCTATCAATTTCCGATGGTAATCCTATTAGCAAAGCGACATCGTACTACTTTCGCCATCTGTTGGTCAGGGTAGGTACTAAAAATTTTAAGGGGACGCTGAAATCTCACTTGTGGGTTCTATGCATTGGTATTCTTTGACACAAGTGAAGTTAATAAAAGCCTGCTAAAAAAGTAACTTTTATACCCATCTTTAAGCTTTGCTTTCATACTTACCACCAAAATATGTTGTAAAAGTTTTAGCTTTCAGTCCTTTGATACTCATCAGTGATTCGCTAAGTAATCGTTCAAATTGTTTAGCGTCTAACTGGCCTTAACACAAGCTCCCCACCTGTTTACATCGCAAACTGCTCTAAAATTTAATTTAAACTTTGAACAAATCCACTCGTCGGTCGGCGCCGCGGCACCTAGTTCTAGTTTTAACACACTAGTCGTCGAAATCGCGTTAAATTCCTTGGTTTCGCCCATGAATAATTTGCGGCTGTTTTCTCCCCGAAAGTTTAACCAACTTTCCCGGGTTTTAGAACTCTCTCTAATAATTAATTATACCTTGTTCCGAAAGGCTATTCATACGAGAACAAAAAGAGGAAGACAATAAAGTTCATTTGAATAAAACTACGGAAAACGTAAATTGATGTGAACATTTCGGAAAAGAGGATACCGGAGAATATCTTGTAATATGAGATAAGTGCACCTGTCATACCGACTTTTAAACTTTTCATTTGTTTCTTTTTGTGTTCATTACTTAACTTCATTAAAAACACTTTTTGCACTTCCGGGACTAAAGAGGCTACTTTAGTCCCTCTAAACAGGGACTTAAGTAGTATTTTTATTTCATAGGGACTAAAGTGTATCACAGCAACAAACAATCTTAAAATGACAAATCTGACGGATAATCGGATAATATTCGTGTATGTAATTTGGAAAATGGCCGAAATCTGTGGTTTCATCCATGACTATAATAGAGACGCGGTTATAGCCTCATCTAGCTTAATTTTTTTATTTTGCTTAATTAAGCAATTAAAAATAAAGATTTAACTAACCAAAACTAGCCATGATCTCCCCTACAATGTGATAGTTTTGCATGACCGTCTGTACACGTGCTTGTGCTTTTTAGTCTATTTTTAAGGTTACATCCAAGGTTAGTTTATATTTATAAGATTGCGACATATCCTCAACTTTTAGACGGTTCGAGGTCGGGGACGCAAGGAAGGGCACTCCACGGAGAAAAGTTGGCAAGACTGGGTAAAATCACAGCTGATGATCAATCCAGTGGCGTCTAGAATTTGCGCATTTCATTTTGCATTGTTTTGGAAGTGATATTTATTGAAAGATGTAATTCCAAATGTTTTTTATTTAAAGTAAAAGAATTTACAACTTAATAACAATTAAAAACTGTTGTGTAAACGGTTGTTCCACTAATACAATAAACTGTATATCTCCGGCACTGGAACAACATGGCCGAAAAATGGGAGATGTGACGTCATAACACGTCAAAGCAATATGGCCGATTGTCGTGACCTTATATAGCCGACTTTGCTTAAAATGACAAATCTGACGGATAATCGGATAATATTCGTGTATGTAATTTGGAAAATGGCCGAAATCTGTGGTTTCATCCGTGACTATAATAGAGACGCGGTTATAGCCTCATCTAGCTTAATTTTTTTATTTTGCTTAATTAAGCAATTAAAAATAAAGATTTAACTAACCAAAACTAGCCATGATCTCCCCTACAATGTGATAGTTTTGCATGACCGTCTGTACACGTGCTTGTGCTTTTTAGTGTATTTTTAAGGTTACATCAAAGGTTAGTTTATATTTATAAGGTTGCGGCATATCCTCAACTTTTAGGCGGTTCGAGGTCGGGGACGCAAGGAAGGGCACTTCACGGAGAAAAGTTGACAAGACTGGGTAAAATCAAAGCTGATGATTAATCCAGTGGCGTCTAGAATTTGCGCATTTCATTTTGCATTGTTTTGGAAGTGATATTTGTTGAAAGATGTAATTTCAAATATTTTTTATTTAAAGTAAAAGAATTTACAACTTATTAATAATTAAAAACTGTTGTGTAAAGGGTTGTTCTACTAATACAATAAACTGTATATCTCCGGCACTGAACAACATGGCCGAAAAATGGGAGATGTGACGTCATAACACGTCAAAGCAATATGGCCGAATGTCGTGACCTTATATAGACCGACTTTGCTTAAAATGACAAATCTGACGGATAATCGGATAATATTCGTGTATGTAATTTGAAAAATGGCCGAAATCTGTGGTTTCATCCGTGACTATAATAGAGACACGGTTATAGCCTCATCTAGCTTAATTTTTTTATTTTGCTTAATAGAGGAATTAAAAATAAAGATTTAACTAACCAAAACTAACCATGATTTCCGCCTACAATGTGATAATTTTGCATGACCGTCTGTACCGCCTAAACGAATCAAATTACACGTGCTTGTGCTTTTAGTGTATTCTTAAGCTTACATCCATGGTTATATCTAGGGAATTTGTTAAAGTCACGGAAATTTTTAACAATCCCAACCTCTATTTGCGTGTCTGTATTGTAACTATGGATGCATATTATTAATTTTTCTCCGTGCCATTATACAGGGTGTCTCTAAAAGGTCTGTACAAAATGCTACCATATACCCTTGGGCCAAAATAAAACGATCGAACCCGTTACAAGTTAATCGATTGCGAGATACAAGGTGTCAAAGTTTTTATTTTATTTTAGTTTTTTTTTAATAAAATAAATCGTTGCTATAACTTTGCTATTTAACTTTTTTTATAGGACTTGTAGTAAGCTACCGTAATCCGAACAGAAAACCCGGATGCCGTCGACAAATTCTTTCCGATAATGCGGATAGTTTGGCGCCAGGCGCGTTCCCCTTGATTTGCTTGCGCACAAACCCGCCCATGAAATGTAGATTTGTTTTGCGCAGATAATAACATTGGCAATCCATCGAGATAAGTGGTTTCATCCTACCATAATTCTTTTGGTTTTAAAAATTATCGACCGTCTATACTCTCTTTGATGTTACAGTGCAGTGACGATATAGTCCCTATATTGATAAAACAATATTTTCTCCATTATTCAAGCATCGCTCGCGAAAATTCTATTAAAAGCTACTTAAACCAAATATTTATTCGAGCCTGGTAACAAAAAAACCCGATTGAAAATCTATTCATCCGGCAAACATTTTCACACTCGCCGAACTTTCAGCAAATAAAAGTCAGAAGTTAAACATCGCACGTCATATCAAGAAGTCTGGCGAACTAACTTGGAAAATATCTGTTCCTTCCATTTTGACAGTATAGAGATTCGTTGTATGTATGAATACGGTAACTGAATAAATTTATACATAGGTTGTGTTAAAAGGACTAAAAGGACTTTGTGTTGGATTCATTTTTTATACAATCAAGCTTAGGATATTGTGAACACCTAGTATAAAAAAAGTATACATTTTGGGAATTTTAAAAATATACATTTTTGGGAATTTTAAAATAAGTATACATTTTAATTAGGTTACTTAACAGTGGGAATTTTGCTAAATAAAGATATTTGGATAATAGATAATTAGTCTCCTCCGTGGCGCAGTGGACAGAGCTTTGATCTGCGAAGCCTGAGGTCGACGGTTCGATTCCCAGCGGGGAGACATATTTAGGTAGTAGTTATTTAAAAATAACGACCGTGGTGGCACTACCGCGTTGTCTAAAAAGTACTGTGAAATGCATAACTGCATGTTTCAGTGGTTGGACAACGTTGACGGAACAGGGGGAACGATGGGTTAAACATCTAATAACCCGACACCCACGGTACTCTGGTATTTAGGCATATGCCTTCGTGTGATGTCAAAAAGATATAAAAAAAATACGTGAGGTGTTAAGGTTTTAAAAATATAAATTAAACAATTTTGTAGGTTACTCCTATAATAATAAAATAAAAACATTAAACAAACTGGGTCTCGTAGAAATGCAAAACAAACACTGGAAAATTTAATATTTAAAGAGGAGAAAAAGAAATTAGAAGGAGATGAGATAAGAAGTGGGTAGTAAAAGTGAAGTCAAGTATAAAGTTAAAGTTTTAGTACGGGCTACCCCTAGTGGGGGTATACCCGTACTAAATTTAGTTAGTCAAATAAGTTAAATTAGTTTTTGAAAAATGCAAAGTTAGTTTTGATGGTCCACCGGTCTAATGGTTCCAGAAGATAGTTCCATATGGTACACTTGCCCAGTGACGAAATAATGGCCCTGTGTATATTTCAAATACTACGTCACAATATAGTATACTGATTCGTGGTGTAGCTACTATGGGGCTAGACGGGGCAGTGCCCTAGGGCCACCAAGCTTAGGGGACTCCCCTTGGAGTTGAAAAAGGGTGCCCGGGCTAAGTACAGAAACAGAAATACCAATATGCGCTGGAAAAGTAAAGGGGAGGACGTTTTTTTGCTTTTCAAAATTTTTGTTGTCGTCTTGGTTGGTATAAATGAAGATAGATAAAGAAGGTGGAAAGGAACTTGAAGAGTAAGAACGACCTTTTTTGCTCTTCAAATTTTTAAGGGCCCGACTTTACTTTTTTGCCCCAGAGCCAGACCTGCCCTAGCTACGCCACTAATACAGATGATTTTTTTTATTATACTTTTTTTATGAACCTTAAAATAATATACAGGTTAGCGAAATAAGGTTTGTAACTTAAACAGGTGATTTCCTGCATTATTCTTAGCAAAAATGTTTATTATATATTATGTCCAACAATCAATCGTTTTAGAGAAAATTTAATCGTAAAGAATTAAATTTTCTCAAACATTTGGCAACGCTGCAACAGAGCGGCGATACCAGCACACGAGGACCGCATCGAGTTGTTTACGTTATTATGATATTTGTTGAAAATTACTTATGACTTGAATTCTTGAATAGTTTTACTTATTTAGAAATCACCACTCTTATACTTATACTCCTTGTCGAATCCTGGTCAATAAAATTCAAAATTTGTTCTTCTGGTGTCACTCTAACTGCACCAAGTCTTCCGCCATTGTTAAAATTAAGAACTACGCTTTCTGTGTCCCAAAGTCTTTGGGAGTTTTTTACCAAAGTTTTTCTAGCATGTAGCCTTCGATCAGAAAAATGTTCTTCGTAAATGCGTCTAGCTTATTCAGAATTGCAGTGAGCCTCTCCGTAAATAAGCATATCGTGATACTCGCATACCAAAAACATTTTTTCTTATTAAAATGCACGTTCTGATACACTAATACATACTAAAAATAATAAAATGGGATTTCAATTTGGGAAAACATTACTTGCATTAATGTATGCAAGAAACTATCAAACAAGTTTTCCTCGATGTAGATATTCATTTTTTGCCTACTGGCACGATGTCGCGTACGACGTTGCCAATTGTGTGTGGGATTTTGTTTGTCTGTTTTTCTTCGAAAAATTGTATTTAATAAGCAAAAAAAATTTTTAGAGACAGTTAATTGATAAATATCATGTATTGATACATTTTACGGTATGAGGCATGTGATTTTTAAATAATTAAGGTGCAAAATTAATTTATTTTAGGACTAAAAAATTTACTGCGCCAAAGCCAAATTTACTAGTGATAACCGCAATTCACTATCCTGCGTCGTTTACTCGCTACAGCGTGTTTCTTAATTTCTTGCGTTTTCTTTTCTCTTTTATAACTTTTATAGTTTTAAATATTTTTTAATTCTGTAAAAATATTTCTTCTGCAACTTTTTACGCAGATTGTAGATATAATTTTTGATTTGTTTTAGAGTTGTGTATTTTTCATTTATTTTTGGAAATTTTAAATGGAACTGAACCTGTATATTTTTTCACTATTAAAATGGTTAAAAAAATTACCTATTCAAAAATGTGTCACACTTAATATTTCTTCTCAGCCGTTTCTAAGATATTGCATATTTTGTCATTTATGACCAATATTGGTTAGAAAGTAGGCCATGAAAAAGGTAATTATGTTTTACTTTAAACTATCATGTTATAACTTTTGTTTTTAATGGCTGGAATGACGGGAAACCATTTTTATTAATAATGTATTAACGCAAATAGGGGTAAATAATAATCCTATTTTTTGGTATTTTAAATTATTTTGTTAATATTTTACCCCAGGAACTGTTTAATCAGGTTTTATTAAAACGTTAATATTTAATGTAACAAACAACCATTATTTTTTATATTTTAGTAAATTAAAGATAACCATGGAAAGCAAATGCCAGCTTTTAGCTAAAAGTGTTAAATTTAGCTTGTGTTTGTTTTTCATGGCCATCTTTTACTTACCTGTATACAAAATAATAATGGTAGTTTTTACATAAAATATAACGTATTAGAAAAACCTGATCAAAATCTTTTAGGGCAAAATATTAACAAAATATTTTAAAATAGAATTAATTTACCCTTATTTGCATTATTAAATTATTATTAAAAATGGTTTTCCGTCATTGCAGTCCATAAAAGACTAAAGTTATAACAAGATTGTTTGAAAAAAACATAATTCCTTTTCATGGCCCTCTATCTAACCAATATCAGTCATAAATGACAAAATATGCAATATCTCAGAAACGGCTGAGAAGAAATATAAAGTTTAACACATTTTGAAAAGGTGACTTTTTAACCATTTAAATAGTGAAAAAATATACAGGGTGTTCCATTTAAAATTCCAAAAATAAATAAATAAATCAAAAATGCACAACCCTAGAACAAAACTAAAATTATATCTGCATAAAAAATTGCTGTAGAAATGTTTTTACAGAATTAAAAAATATTATAAAATAAAAAAGTTATAAAGGATAAAAGAAAACGCAAGAAATTAGAAAACACGCTGTAGCGAGTAAACGACGCAACATAGCCAATGGCGGTTTTTACTAGCAAACTTGGCTTGAAATTTAAGCCTTGCAAATGGGGGCCAGTTTTTTTGTAAAACATACAAAAACATGAGTTTTCCATTAAAAGCGTTAAATTTGGCCCACCCTGTACAGGGTATTCCTATTCCTGGTCTTATTTTAATGTGCTTTATGAATTATGGCCAGTCAAATTAATTTATTAACACCGGGTTTACCGGTAGTGCCATATAGAATTTGAAAGTTGCAGTTAATTCCTGTTTAACAGAAAATAATATTATACAAGTGAACCAAGCCACACTTATCAAATATCCATATACCATCTTTATTTTTTTCTATTTTGTAGTTATAGAGGGGTACCACCTTTGAGAAACACCCGGTATAAGAAAAACTGAATTATCTGCGATTAAACTTGTTACCGTACCGTCTTTATAGGAAGACGGAAGATGCCTATTATCCGCAATAACAGTAACAGAATTTTAACACTGCAAATTTCAGATAAAATACAGTAAATTCTCATCTGAATTCGTAATTTTCTTGTGGAAATACAGACAATAAAATTCGTTTCTAGTTTGCTTTAGTTTCTTTGTTTCTTCGCATAAGAAAATGCCATGCACTTTATGAGATAAAAAGAGAAAGGAGGTATTCTAGGGAGAACTTAAGGTGAATAATTTATTAAGTAAACAAGTTTTTGTACGACCGGGCGTAAAATTGCACTTTTACGCCCTAGGGCTAAAAGTATTAAAAACGCCCGCTTTTTATAAATGAGGGCGTAAAGACCCACTTTACGCCCTAGGGCGAAAAAAGTATAAAAAACGCACGCATTTATATATCTATAAAACAACAATAAAATTAAATAATGTCCCCTTTTTTTGTAAAATAACAATTTATTTAATTAAACATATTTTAAAAGTATACTGATGACAATTTGAAACAATAAAAGCTGGAAAATTTTCTCCTAACTATGCTTGTAGATTAATTTCAGTCGTACAAAAAATATTGTTTGCAACTCTGGCGTAAAGCCCTTTTACGCCCACAGCTGATTGTTGCCCTCGCGGAGCTCGGGCAACAACTTTCAACCGCGGGCGTAAAAGTGCAATTTTACGCCCTTGGTACTAAAATAACTATTTTGTACGACCGGGCGCAAAATTGCACTTTTACGCCCTAGGGCAAAAAAGTATTACAAACGCCCGCATTTATAAATTTATAAAACAATAATTAAATTAAATAATGGTAAAACAACAATTTATCTAATTAAACATATGTTAAAAGTATACCGATTACTATTTGAAACATTAAAAGCAAATTTCTTCTAACTACAGAGAATGCTTGTATATTAATTTCAGTCGTACAAAAATAAAGTTTTCACCTTTGACGTAAAGCAGTTTTACGCCCACAGCTGATTGTTGGCCTCGCGGAGCTCGGGCCAACAAATTTCAGCCGCGGGCGTAAAAGTGCTATTTTACGCTCTTGGTACAAAAATAACTATAATGGATTTTTTTTTCTGTCCCAACTCTATTTATAGAGGTTATAACTTTGTCCCTGTACAAAATACAAAAAGAAATGTATTATAAATAAATTATACAGGGTATCAAAGTTATTTTATTTTAGTTATTTTTAAATATAATATTTATTATAGGACATTTTTCCACAACATTCAATATTAAAAGGTTTTTAGAGTGAAGAATCGAAATATGCTATTGTTTTTTATGACAATTTGAGAGTGACGTAAAGAAAGCGGAGGGCTACAAAGTTGTGAAGAAAACGTCATTTTGACATTCTTTAGCGAAGTTATTTTTTTATTTTAAAGAAAATAATTCAAAATAAATCAATCCCATACTATTGGATAATTAATATAAAGGTATTTTTTGACATATTTAAAAATCTGTAGCCGCTTCCCCCACCGATGAAAAGGTATACATTATATAACATTTTTTTCTTCTTATCATCTAAGCCTAAGCACCCAATAGATCTCTATGACGCTCAAGTAAATCCTCATTTTTTTAAAACAAATCTTAATTTTTGTAGCAACGGAGAGAGAGAATTGTGGTCCACCTTGTATATAAAACAAGAAAAAGGCTAAACAGAATATGAATTTTAAAATCAGGTCGCAACGCTAGAAAAATAATAAAAACCCAACACATTAAAATTGTTATACTGCTTCCATACTTTATGTGGTTTTTCTTTCTGGAGCGCGTATTCAGACTTAAAATTAAGTGGTCTTTTAAATCAAATGTGCTCTCTAGCCTGGATAAAACTGACATATTTAAATGGCTCCATTACAGTTCTTTTTATAGGAAAAATAGTAAAACGTATGGTTTTAGTCGCCACATTAGGACGGCCTTTATTTGCAGTGCGATATTTTGAGATTTTTAGCTTTAAATGACAACTGTGTTTTTATTATGGCGTTTCTTATTTTTAGACCAATGATCTGAAAAATAATATGGATAGCTAATAGAAAATGATCGGCATATATTTTCCCCTGCGCACGAATTTTTGACCCCACACTGGGAGTATTGCTGTCCACCTTTGCACATGCGCACTTTTTATAGGAGTTAGTGTTTTTCAATTAAAATCCAATATAGTGTTGGCCACATTGACAAAATTTGAAGTGTTTTATTAAATATAGTGGTTGCAACACTGAAAACGTTTACCTAAATAGCGACAGGGCCACACTCAAAATTTAATTGAATATTTGGGATTTCCCGATCGTAAAATCGAGGTAAAAATGACACCCTTGGTTATAATACGAAGCCATAAGCAATTTCGTTGGCAATATCACGAAGTGGCGTATCTCAAAACGTTGGAAAACTAACTAGAGCTTAAAAAGTTGCTCCTTAATATTACAAATTGGCATACGTTCGATTTTGATAACCTCAAAGCTAGAGAAATATATACTTAGGGCCGTTTGCACACCTTTCACTTAAGTGCTGCTTAACTATAAGCGACAATTATCTTAAATATTTCGTTTGCACAGTTCCAAATTTTTGATATAAGCGTCACTTAATATGATTTAAGATAAGCGGAAGATATTCCTTGGCTTAAGGCCTGTTTTGAGGTTATGGCATAGGTTTACTGTCATTACTGTTTACTTTTACGAGCGTTACTTTTAAATTTGAAGGTTATTTTATTTATTTTGTGCAATTATAAAAAAAGGAACTTGTGAGAGATGATGAAGAGGATGAGCTGGATTTTGGGTAATTTTCTAGAAACCTGCGGCAACTCCGATTTTAACGAAATTTGGTATATGGGGGTTTTTGGGGCGCTGATCACGAATCTGAAAGATATTTTTGGCGGAAACGTTTCGTTTTTGAGATATTCATCATCAAAGTTCAAATTTGATCTAAGCTAATTTTACTATGTTTCCCCTTCTTTTGCACTCAATTCTTGATTTAAAGCCAAAGTGTCACACAATATTTGATTTTCACCTTTTAAAACCCCGTTTTTCTACGTTTTTTACATTATTTTTGCATTAAATTGCATAGCTTTTCTTTGATAATGCGGCAACCATACATACATATAGGGCTTCATGGCACACTGGGATTGAAATGATTCAAAGTATAGCTATGCAATTTAATGCAAAAATAATGTAAAATACGTAAAAACGGGGTTTTAAAAGGTGAAAATCAAATATTGTGTGCCACTTTAGCTTTAAATTAAGAATTGTATGCAAAAAGAAGGGAAAATATTGTAAAAATAGGATTAGTTTAAATTTCAAGCCTGATGATGAATATCTTAAGAACGAAACGTTTCCGCCAAAAATTTTTTCCAGATTCATGATCAGCGCCCCAAAAACCCCCGTATACCAAATTTCGTCAAAATCGAAGTTGCCGCAGGTTTCTAGAAAATTACCTGATTTTGTTATCACTGGAATTCCAAGGAATCCAAGGAGGGTATATGAGAGATTCAATTATTTTAATAGTTTTGACGATGGAACTTTTAGAAAAAGATTAAGAATAAATAAACAAACTGCTCTACTGCTCATTTTATTAGCAAAAATAATGATAATTTCAATTAAAACGATGTAAATGTGAAGTAACAATAATCAGGAAAAACTAATCCCGTCTACCTAACCTTACTAACAATGCACTTAGTTGACAGTATACCAACCTTAGAGTTTTCCTTGTCTAAGATACCAACAGAACAAAAGAAAAAAAATGGAAAATCTGTCATAAACGCGACGTTGCCACAACTTTTTGACCCTTAACTAAGCCACCGATAAGTGAAACCTTTGCAAGCAACATAAATGTTAAGGGTCACCCGTACGGTAAGCATCACTTACAAGAGTGACAGATTTAAGGGAAACCTGTGCAAACGGCCCTTAGCTTATTATATTTTACTAAAAAGAGTCGTGCGAAAAAACACCTAAAAGACACTCTTGTGAAATTAAAAAAATTAGATACGATACTTCGAAATATTTAGGACGATTTATACCATGTAATATCTTTTAAATCGCTAATTGCTCGTTTGTTTAATAAGAAACATAGAAGGTATCTTTCTGTGAAATGTTTTGAATGAAAAAGAATCCAAGTCCAAGCGATTTCATTGCGCTTTAAGCCTAGTTTAAGATTATTAAATTATTAAGTTTATTTCAGTTTGGTATTTGTAGGCAAATTAAATTAATAATTACTTACTGGGTCCATTACCAATTTTAATATTTGTCATTCGCCTTTTTTTGTGGTTTCGATTACAAATATGAGGTCAGTTTGGCCCTAACCCCAAAAATAAACAGTTTGCAGCATAAAATTTTCTAAGATCACAAACGTTTGCAAACGACTAACGGCCAAAGTGATAAAAGGTAAATGAGGGAACGGCGTTTACAAATGGCATTACACGCCAAGTTTAACTGAACGAAATCTGCTACAGCACCGGGAGCGAAATATGAGTTCAAAAATTGAGATTTATTTCTCAAGATAGTTACATCAAAACTAATTGCTTTTATGATAAAATACTAACCATTTAGTTTTGTTGCGTCAAGGAAGTGTTAAAAAGGAAGATAATAATGCAAAAATACCGTGCAGGTTTGAGGTTAGGTTAAAAAGGCTGCTTATATGAATCAAATATGAAGTGTTTTAGCAAAAAACGGAATTCAAATTGAGATTAGTGCTTCTAAACACTATCCTATGCTAAATGCTAAGTATTTTTAGTCAAATATCGAATACCTAACACATAGATATATTCCCGCAACTTAGCTAGGAGGCGTGTATTTTACTATATAGAATATATAAAAAAATAATCCTATTTTGAGCTAAAAATGCGTCTTTAAAATATTTGTGTCACTTGTAAAATACCCTGTAGAAAAAGATAATATTATAAAACTTTTAATTTTTAACGTAATAAATGAAAAAATAACTAAACATGTAAACTAAGAAGTAAAGCTGCTTTAAGAACGTGGCACAATAGATATCGTGATTTAATACAAAGTATTTAAGTAGTTTGTAGTGAATCTAAAAGCTACATATATTTATTTTTCTTTTCTTTGCAGAAGAATGCCGTTATGCCAAAGGAGGATGGTCAGAATGCGACTCAAAAACAAACCAAAGATCACGAACGTTGACTTTGAAGAAAGGCAACCAGACAAGTTGCGAACCAACCAAAACCATGCAGAAGAAGTGCAAAAAGGTAAGGAATGGTATTGCAGGATTCTGTGGGTAACTGTTTACATAATATACAGTGTGACCCAACTTGGGCATACACCTATAAAAATCAAGGAATTTTAGAAATGCGGATGTTTTTTACAGTGTTGTAAGAAAGTAATCTACCCAAGCAGCAAGCTGACGTCTGATTGACGTCTCTTTTAGTTATTTTAAGTCACATTTGGTTGGTTGGACGAAAATTGACGCATATACTCTTTTTAAAAGCTAAAATTATCCGATATTTTATTTGAAAATTGAAATAGGAAAAAACTCCTCACTGCTTGCAATTTTCTTGCACTGCAAGGTCGCATCTCTCGGGACACTATCCAACCTGGAGATGCAGATTTTTACACTAGCCGAAGATATTTCTTTCAAAGCTAATTGAGATCACCAACCGCACACCGGTATCGAACTATTTTAGTTTCATCAGTACCGTGAAGGCGATAAAAAGCGAAGATGCTGAATAAACGTAGTAGTTTGTCCATTGCGCCATCTATCGGTATAGTTTTTCCTATTTCAATTTTGTAAAATGATTAGTCTTATTTTTCTGTCATATGATATTTCGGTTTGATTTTGACACGAATCATATAATGTCACAAAATTTTTCTGGCGGGTTTTCTAAACATGACGTCATTAGATTTTTATGAGCTAGTATGACAAAAAAATTAGGGTCGGAAGGACGTCACTTCAACGACGTCAAAAACACGCCATTAAAATGACGTTATA
The DNA here is from genome assembly GCA_014170235.1 of Listronotus bonariensis. NCBI lineage: Eukaryota > Metazoa > Arthropoda > Insecta > Coleoptera > Curculionidae > Listronotus > Listronotus bonariensis. The sequence goes on along the minus strand of JACEGR010000377.1, from coordinate 96,928 downwards.
ATTTTGGTCTGATATATATATATATACATATATATATATATATATATATATATATATATATATATATATATATATATATATATATATATATATATACATATATACAGGGTGATTCACGGTCGATGGTAGGTTAGACGTTTATGGAATACGGAACGTAGAATTTTTCTGAAAATTTAGCATCTTACATATTCTTACCTGTTCTATCGATCTAAAATATTTTCAGCATTGCGACGTTGCCGCTTCTATCAAAATGTCGTAGAAACTTTATTTTTTAAATGGAACACCCCCTATATTAACAAGTTTTTATATTCACCCTTTTATTATAATACTTTTTTGTTAATATTTCCCTATACCTATCTCTATCGATTTTCGAGATAAAAAATAATTAGTGTTAAATATGGTCCAAAACATGGCCCTAATTAAACTTAAGTAAATAAGTGCGCTCAATTCACGAAAAGTTGATGTTTTAGTGGTAGTTTAGACAGACACGATGTATTTAATTTACATCAAGAAATCGACTCCATATCATCCAGGGCGTGCTAAAATTACTATTATTTCCGTTATTTCTAAAAGGGGTCAAAAGATCATTTTTTCAAATGAAACCCCTGTATATTACTCAATAAAATAAAAAATGGAAAAGAACGTTTTAAGATGACATATCATGTCCCTATACCTAAATCATCAAGTTTTCTTAATAAAGCCGCTTTTTTCTGAAAAATTATTTTTTAAATAATTTAATTTTAAGTAACCATGGAAATATCAAGCCTATGACAGTTTAGTGACTTTCATAGCTTATAAACACTTATTGACAGTCTTTAAAATAATCTTCCAAAATGAAACGTGACAAAAAAATGGTTTCAAGAAAAATTTTAACTAAATGGTTTCTGTATTTTCAAGAAGAATAAAATTAGCTTTTTTATTTATGATCACACACTTAATGCTAAGGCATATCTCGAAATACTAAGGAAGACTGTTACCGTTTTTGTCGATAATTTGTCTTTAGAGGAGAATTCGTGGTTTCAACGGCACGGATTGCCAACTCATTGCACCCAGGAAATTTCCAGGGAACTTTACGAAATGTTTGACGATCGTTGGTTTAGGCGCTTGGGGCCATGGGATTGGCCACCGGGATCACCCGATCTCACGCCGCTTGACTTTTTTTGGGCCGTTTTTAAAGGAAGGGTGTACATGTAGTTGTGGTGTATTGAAGATCTGAATCCCCATCAAATTGAAAAAGCAAGCACGAGTCGTGTACAAAAGCATATTTTAAAATGTTTAGAATGTAATGGACAACATTTCCAGCATTTATTTTAAAAAATTGCTATTTTGTTTACAATTTTGTTATTTTTATTCGTCTTAATTATGTTATTTTCTGTACTTTCACATGTTAATTGAATTATTTTGTAGTCGTACAAACTTCCCTTCGTTCATTGGTGTTAATTCAGGATACATTTGGTTAAATTTTTTGCAACTTCTGGCAATGATTTGATCACACTCTCCGTGTATAATAAATAATTTTATAAGAACTTCGTTTGAATAATTAGTATTTGCGTTCATTTTGGAAGATTATTTTAAACACCGTCAATAACTCTTCAAAAGTTACTTATAAAAGTCACCAAACTGTCATAAGCTTGATATTTCCATGGTTACTTAAAATTAAATTCTCTAAAAAATATTTTTTTACAAAAAGTGGTATTATTAAGAAATCTTGATGATTTAGGTATAGGGATATGATATGCCATCTTAAAGTGTTCTTCTTCATCTTTTATTTTATTGAGTAATATACAGGGGGTTTCATTTGAAAAAATGATTTTTTGACCCCTTTTAAGAATAACGAAAATAATAGTAATTTTAGCACGCCCTGTATGATATGGAGTCGATTTCCCGGTGTAAATTAAATACTTCGTGTCTGTCCAAACTACCACCAAAACATTAACTTTTCATGAATTGAGAGCACTAGTTTACTAAAGTTAAATTAGGGCCATGTTTTGGCCCACATTTAACACAAATTATTTTTATCTCGAAAACCGATAAAGATAGGTGTAGGGCAATATTAACAAAAAAGTATTACAATAAAAGGGCGAATACAAAAACTTATTAATATAGGGGTGTTCCATTAAAAAGAAAGTTTCTATGACTTTTTGATAGAAGCGGCAACGTCGCAATGCTAAAAATATTTTAGATCGATAGAACAGGTAAGAGAATGTAAGATGCTAAATTTTCAGAAAAATCCTGCGTTCCGTTTTCCATAAACGTCTAACCTACCATCGACTGTGAATCACCCTGTATATATATATATATATATATATATATATATATATATATATATATATATATATATATATATATATATATATATATATAGATATACAGGTGTATGAAAGTAACCTAACGGCCAAATCTCTCACGACCTAGGAGCTTTAGAAAAAAAAATAGAGTTGCATAATGCTTTTAACGCTATTGTTTCGCGGAAACTATAGATATACAGGGTGTTTCATTTAGTCGTGGTTTATTAAAGTTATCGTTCTTTAAATAGAACTTTCCTTCCGTGGGCCGAAAGTAAAAGTCAAAAAAGTGACACATTAAAACTTTTAAGAAGTTGGAAATGTCAGCATTACTTACATGGTTGTAAATAAAATTACTTTTTTACTACCTTTATCAAAAACATACATTTCCTCCGCCGTATAAGGGAAAAAAACGACACTTTTCCTCCCTCTACTACCGGCATACTGTTTTTTTTTCGTTTTTGTGTTTGTAAGGTTGTTAAAGCCCCCAGTTTAGGAAACTTGATGTCTACCAATAAACTAACATACTGTATTTGTTTACACGGTCTTAAAAAATAAATATATTTTCATCTAACTCAAAATCGTTTGGGACTACAAGGGGAAACTTGTTTTTCTTTTAATAAGATTCACCTAAAATGGCGTACAAAAATGATAAAGCTTAATTTGGAAACTTTTTCGGGCCGTAGAATAAAAAACGAGAATTTATATTAGAATAACTTTGCGGAGAGATTATTCTTGTTTTAAAATTTAAATAAAGTTTTGCATTTTATATGTATGAGAGTTATAACTCATACCTGAAAGTGTTTTAAGTAATTTTGGAGGTGAGCATGGATTCGGAATAACGAATTTAAAGGGTTGGGAAGAATTGTTTTTCACAGTTAAGCTACTACTAATGAAATTAGTCCGTTATTTAGGTAATTTAAGCATTGTACTACAGTATTGACAAATACTAGTCAGGGCGGGGCTAGTTGAGCTATTTTTCACTTGATCGGTTATAGCTCCTCAAAAATAAGTCTTAATGGCTTATAATGCATACTGATGGATTAGCAATTTATTCCCTATTAATAGTGTCCATAGTAATTTCTTTTTAATAAGTCGAATTTAGGAGCTACATCTGTTTTAAGGTAGATAGTCAAGTATGCCCAACGTACCCAATAGGTGGGGTAAGTTGAACAAGGGTATGTGGCTAGTGGAGCACTTAGAAAGTATAGTCAAATCATGGCTTGAATGTTAGATAAGTTCACAATAAAAATACATTTTGACAATTTGCTTTTTATATTTATAATCTTATAGTGACAAAACAACAAGTCTCATTAATAAGACAGCAACGTACCTAGCTTAGCTTAAGTATTGGATTTAATATCTATGAATTAATCTTCGTTTTTTAAACTTTTTAAGCAGTTTTATTTTGCATCCCTTGTAATGCCTTCTGTATCTGTTAAAATGGCAGCTTTTCTTGGACCACCCTTTGGGTATGGTTGAACTATTTCCAGAGAAAATTTATAAGTTTGATAGGTCAGCTCGTTTTTTTGTTGCTTGTATAAAGTTCGGGTTGCAGCCTCTTTTAAATCTTCAGAAGACTTTAGTAGTTTTACTGTTATAATATATATGTATCCTAAATAATAAAAAAAAAACATTTTATACTTAAAACCGTGGGGTTAGTTGGGCAACTGTAGCTCAACTAACCCCAACCTGAAATTTTAAATAAAAAGTGAATTTATTAAAAGACCGGTTAGAATTGTATCCAAAATCTTTATACATATTAAAACTGCAATAAATTTACTTAAGATTAACACTTACCTGATTGAGAACGGAATACATTTAACTATCACAGATACAATTTTCCGGATTGCAATTATTTTACTTTTTATCACAAAATAAACAAAGCGCACGGACACTTTTCTCGATCGCCGCATCACCACTAGTGGTCGCACAATGAGTTTCCTTGCGCAACCCCTTCTTTACGCTATTTGATGCTTTCGCGTGCGGTCAATAGTTTTTGAGATATTTTGATTGCTCAACTAGCCCCGCCCTACCCTACTTAGTTTTAGGAAAATACTTTTCGTATACTTAAAATAAATAATTACAACTCTGTTTCTTTTATTAAGTGCGGTATATATTACAGCTTTTGAAGGATACCTTACTTAATAAAATATACAGGGTGATCCATTTAAAAAACCCAACTTTGTGTTATAACTTTAAAATAAAAGTCAATCGAAATAATTAATAGTTTAAAAAACTAAAAAACACGCTTTTATATGCAACCGAACTAAAAATTAGAAAATAATTTTTCATTAAAAAAAATATTGTCATTTCATAGTAAAAAGCGTGGGGTGCATTTTACTATTTTTTCATAACTTTTCCATCATAGATATTTGCAAATATAATAATTATAACATTTAATATATTTATCACCCCACGCTTTTTACTATGAAATGACAATATTTTTTTAATGAAAAATTATTTTCTAATTTTTAGTTCAGTTGCATATAAAGCGTGTTTTTAGTTTTTAAACTATTAATTATTTTCATTTTTTAGTTTCTGCTACTCTTGACAAAATGGCGAAAAATTTTTTGATGAACAAGAGTGGCAAATTTTAAAATTTTTCCAACAGATTGCAACTCACTAAAAAATTTCTTCTTCATTAAGTAGCAAAGTTTGAAATTTTGCCAACAGATGGCAATCCAGGCAATGTTTGGACCGTTGCCAATATATTGCAACCCACTAAAAAATTTCTTCTTCATTTAATAGCAAAGTTTGAAATGTTGCCAACAGATGGCAACCTAGGTGTTGTTTTTATAATATAATGGAATTTTTTTCCTGGCGATCAAAAAAGATAACGGGATACTGTTTGCAGATTATTGCATTGTCATGTTTCCTTAATACGTGTGGCAAAGTTTCAAAGAAATCGAATAGCTGGAAGTTGGTTAAAATTAGGCTCAAAGATTCCGTTACATAGCCAGATAGTTACAACCCAAGTTAATAAAAAGCGTGTTAACGGCATTTATTAACTGTTATTGTTCATAAAAATTGAACACCAATGGTGCAACTAACCCAATTGTGTAAAAGAACTTATTAATTTTTATTGTTCATAAAAATTGAACACCAATGGTGCAACTAACCAAATTGTGTAAAAACTAAAAAATTTCTTCTTCATTTAATAGCAAAGTTTGAAATGTTGCCAACAGATGGCATCCTAGGTGTTGTTTTTATAATATAATGGAATTTTTTTCCTGGCGATCCAAAAAAGATAACGGGATACTGTTTGCAGATTATTGCATTGTCATGGGTCCTTAATACGTGTGCAAAGTTTCAAAGAAATCGAATAGCTGGAAGTTGGTTAAAATTAGGCTCAAAGATTCCGTTACATAGGCAGCCAGATGGATAGATTGATAGATAGTTACAACCCAAGTTAATAAAAGCGTGTTAAAAATGTAGATACGCCACTCAGTTCTACCTAAAAATCCCTAAAACTTTTCTTTTACATTTTCCTCTGTCTCTTTATATCAAGAGAGTTACAAGTGCCTGGCCAAATTGACAAAATTTGAAAAACACTCCCTATCTCCAAAACGAGATCAAGTTGGCCATGATTTGCTTTTACCCTTGAATTTGTTTTAAAAATTAAAATCGAGATTCTATCAAGGCTTTTGTTTAGGAAGAAATTGATGGTTATGTTATGGCTTGCAAACGTCATCAAATTTAAAATAAATCAAAAACGGTTGGACTTAGGTATAGAACATTCAACATAAATTATGTTTAAAATTTTACGCAAAATCTAAAAATAAATAATATATAGGGTATTCTATTTAAAATAAGGAAGTTGGCATCAACTTCCGGTATAACCGGAAGTGGTAGAGCTGTCAAAATATTTGAGTTGTATATCCACCACTGATTTTATAATGTTACCAAATTTTCAAAATTTTCCAAGCGTACTTTTCGAGAAATCGATCGCGGCAATTCCAGTGGGACACCCTGTATATAAATTTATAATAAAATTCACTACATGACAAATTTTCTATATAATTCGGAGAAATTCGTTGTGGAAAATTTGTCAGATTTATGCTCTTGCGGTATTAAACCTAGGAAAAGCGGTTTCCTAATCTCGCCGAAACCATTTTTCTTACTTTATTTGAATTTTCAATACGCTTAGGAAGATAGAGATTTTTAGAGGCTTAGCAGGTGTTAGCAGTTTTATTAAAAGGGATTTTAAAAGGAACTGAGTTTGTTTTACGGGAATGGTAAAATTTACGACTTAAAACATATCAGTGAAAATAAAAATTATACTGGGTCAATTCGTGGAATTGAGCTGACATGACGTGTATAGCTGATCCAGAACGTTATAACAATATAAACTATTTTATTTATTTAAACGTAATTAAGAAACCTTTTTCCATCCATAAAACCCATTCTAAACCGATTTTTGGTCCTACACTTTATACGAAACCAAAATAATGGGTTTACACCACTGATCTCGATAGATTGCCAATGTTATTACCTGCGCGAAACAAAAGTTACATTTCATGGGCGAAAAAAACCGCTTTGTGCGCAAGCAAGTTGAGGGTAAACGTATAGTAAGAACATTTTAAAAGCACAAATTCGGTACCCTTTGAAAATAATACAAAAAACATAAAAAGGCAGCCTGCAATCGGACTATTTTATACAAAGGCGCCGCTATCCTTTACAGCGACGAGCCGATACACTATGGGATAGAAATCCATTATTTTGGCCAAAAAGCAACTTTGAAATTTTAATTGCTCATGCTGTGTATTTCAAAGTGGACACTCCAAACTACATGTACGCAAAATTATAAAAGGATATGACGATAGAAGTATTGGGGTAATAGGAAACTTGAAAATGTATTTTAAGTAAACATAAATATACAACATTTAATCTACTTGGTTTATTATTAGCCTTGTTTACTAAAAAAAGTAAAAGAGTTTAAATAATAAGAGCTTTTGTTGTGTTTCCGATGCAGTCTCGCGAAGTCTCGCTACTTTTGTCAAATATTTTTTTACCTGTTTCTTTATCAGTTTTTGTACTTTCAATTGCCTTTCTACTTCATGCTACTTCTGAGTGTAAGGACAGATACAAGATTTTTTCATAATTTACAAGGCTTTCCATTTTAAAATTTAATATGTTTTGTCCTACACTGTATATCCCAAAAGGTAAAAGCATTCTGATGAAAGATATGGATTCTACAGAATTTACCCAACAAAACAGTGTTTTTATTTATTTTATACGTTAAAAAATAAAAAAGTTGGGAAGATGTATCTCTATTACGCTTCTAAGAATAATTTAAAATTATTTTTCAGATTTGGATGGTCATATTTCCAGAAACTAATTGAGATAGACACATCAAATGTATTATTTTTTAAAGCATTTTAAAAGATTTTTTTGGTGATGATTTAATATTCAGGTTATTCCATTTAAAAAAATCATCCCTATTGTCGTACCCTGTATATCATATGAGATAATAATCATCAGTAATCCGATTAATTAGAATACTACCGAATTAACCAAACAAGCTGACATTTTAGTTTACTTTGACAAAAAAAAAATAATAATGTTAAGGGGGTGTAAATTTATAATAACGTATAATAAGTTTTAGGTTACCAAAAATCATTTGTAATAATTTATAATATTTTTCCAGTAAAAGCACCTCACTTTAAGTTAGATTGGTAAGTTTCAGAATTTTGACCAAAAAAATTAATTTCTATTCCATAGTGCGATGACCAGCTGCATCAACCGGCATATCATAAAAGAAATATAGCAAAGGCGGCCGCGAAGACAAGCATGCCGATTTATTTGCTTTAAACTTTTTTGTGATTTTTTTTATCAAAGAGCACAGAAATTACATTTTTAAACTGTTCCTTCTATACCTGGCGCCAAACAGACTATCCGCATTATCGGAAAGAATTTGTCGACGGCGTCCTGGTTTTCTCTTCGAAGTACGGTAGCTAATGAGCGTCACGATCAGACCGCAATCGCAGGGTACGGGGTGCCGGTGTTTGTATTTTTCACGGCTTTTAAAGTGCGCATGTTCGTCCACCCATCTAGTTGTTTACTGCACGAGGTCGTAAAAATCCGAAAAATGCTTCTTGCCACTGCGGATCTAAATGTAGGTTATCTATGGCTTACACTGCTTTTTGACTACTTGTTTTAAACCAAGAACATAGTCCATATAGTTTTCTAAAACCCAAATTATTGTTTACAGCTCCTTTATCCCTATAAACATACATATGAGTTGACAGATCTACATGAAAGCTCGTACGGGGTCATAAAAAATTATATCATTTATTAAATTAATATAATGCTCCTTACTATTAAAAATAAAATTTACTAAACAACCTTTTGAACTCTTTGTTTGACCTCCGGACAGTGCGGACGTGCGTAGAGGACTACAAAGTTCTTCCCGGAGTGGCGGTTAGAGGTGCCGTACGGACGTTTGACCTTCGGGGATCAAGGAAAGATTCACGCTAAATTGACGGCATCTTTCTTCTGCATCTAAGCGCTGTGAGCGAAGATTCCTATAAGCTGATGGTATCCTGTTTGATGGTGAACACGAGGCATCTCTCAAATGGCGGGAAATAGATGGGCGTGCCATAGGAACTGTCAGTAGTGAAAGTGGAGGTTATACGTAACACCAGTAGCAGAGTCTTGGTTTGACAGCCGACAATTTATGCATTGCATCGATTGAAGAATATTTTTGTTTTCTTTTGGAATTTCTGGGAGCTACGAGTTCGATTATCCAGATTTTCCGTCGACGGAGCCCTGGAAAGCATAGTCCGAGGGAAGAGCTGGTTGATTGGACCTGAAGGGACCAAAACCAAGAAGAAAAACACACCCTTTTTTGTTATATTTTGCTCTTTTCACTATCTAAGGAAGTGACTTAGACTTGGGATGCACAGAAACAATAAAAACTCTTCGATAACCGCAGCAGGACCTCAACTATACCTGGATGGAAAAAGAAGATGTACCAATGTGTAACGTTGGTTGGGAATTAAATAAACAAACAATAATCCTAGTGCAGCAATCTCTATATTTTAACAGTAGTATGGGAAAATTTTTTAAGAACAAATTAAAATACACCCACTTCTTCCTTCCAAATCAATCCCTGCCATCACTTAATACAGTTCCAAATTAATAAATAACTCCTTTTACAGGTTCCCGTAGACTATTTATATTTATGTACATATAGAGCAATAAAAGTTTTCGAATTTTTTAACGTGTCTATATATTGTATGCTAAGTTGTTTTTGCAAGCGATTGTGATTCATTATAGCTGCATTTGTTTCTTTTTAAACAAATATTTGTGACTGTAAGTAAGTCTATGGAGCAGTATTAATGTGGAAACTTTCTGCACCTCCGCATGTCTGATAAATTTTCCGACGGACTTAATATTTATTGCACAAATCAACAGATTCTCGGTCTACAATTTCTCGCACTTTTCTAGACTTTCACAGTATTATTCACAATTTTCTCAAACTCTGATGTTTCCCTTGGATAAAAAATGCAGTATTCTGTGCCCCGCCCGGCAATAAAGATTAAATAAACACTTTTAACAATTATGCTTGGTTTCCGCTTCGACAGGCAAACATTTCTGGCTACTGCCCAGGGCTGCCAGATGTCCAGTTTTTGACCGGACTGTACGGTTTTTTTGATGTCTATCCGGTCGGGTAAATCTTAGCGAACCGGGACAATGCAGAAAGTCCGATTTTTAATGGGGATAAAAAATGCCATAACTTAAGAAAAATATTTGTTTATGTTGCAAAGCATCCACGAAGTGTGAATAATAATCGCCAATTAAAGAAAAAAAAAAAAAAACACCTCTGTAAACTCTAGTACAATTACAGTATACAACTCAAGACTTCACTCAATAGTTCAGTTATCATTTAATAAAAATTTGGAAAATATATTTGACAAAAACGAAATCGTTTGTCTTTCAGTGAAGCGGTCGCGGGTCTAAAAACAGGTGTAGCGCAGGAAGCGGATTAAAAGCGCATTCTACCGCCTTAGCAAAATTAAAAATACTTAACTATCAAAGTCAAGTAAAAGTCTTGATAAACCTTACCTAGATTTTATACGCAAATCAATCCTTCTATCTTTAATGCAGAAAATTTATCAATTATATCTTCGCCAAAATGGTTGAGTTTTTTATCAGTCTCCTGTAGAAGCTCACTTTTGGAGTGAAATGTTGGCCAAAGATAAGAAGTCTATCTTGGGATGGTGTGTCTTAGAAAGTTTTTAAACGCTTAAGACAAGAAAAATTCCATTCCACTGACACGCTTGTCGACGGCATTGTTAAAATTAGCGAAAAGTTTATACACTTGGTAAAAATGTCTTTATTTGCAACAACTTGTTTCACTAACTGCTGCAATGAAATATTTTTATAACTTTCATTAGCAAATATTAGATCAAGTTTATTTTTGAGCCGCTGATTTTTTGGAAATGATTCGGCATATATTTCCAATAAATTTTGAAAAGAATCAGTGCAAAAGTTTGGTTATACTGGCCAAACTTTGCAGTATCAGCAAGACAAAGAAATTGTAGTTTGTAACAATCTTCGAATCTTACTTCCTATCTTCGCATTTCTCTATTTCATAGAGAAGTGCTCTGTACTATCCTTTAATTTCTTCCTGTGAAAAATCACTGTCGCGAATAATACTCAAACGGAAACAATCGAAATAATACGTGGAAACCAACGAAACAACCAAAACCTATATTATCTGCACAAAATTATTTCTCTAAGGCTAGCAATTTACCAAGCAATACACCTGATACTTCCACCCGCGTTCTGGCCCCCAGCAAGTATATTGTTGTCATGGAAACCGGAGCGTCAAAGCGTAAACAAAACCCCGCATGAGGTGTATACTTCGGTCCGTTTTATATTTGCAATACACTTGCCATTATCTTTAAATATAAGGACAATGCACTTGCTGATCGCGGATTACGATGTGGCGTTGCCGAAAGTGGAGGAAAGCGACTTCCGCCAGCGGTTAATTTATATGCTAGATTTTCCATGGCGAATTTTACAAATAAGAAATAGAAATGAGAAAAATGAATTGAATAATAGTAATATGTTTTTTTATGTTTTATTATTTATTTTTGGTGAAGTGGCACTTTACTTACTACACCTGATTAGCCACCACTGCTGTCTTTACATGAAAGGGCGGATTCTTCATCAAAAAATAAAAAGAAAATTTCATATAAACATAAGTTCGGCACTTCGTTGTTTCCCAGATACAGGGTGCTTATCTAATTTTATTTTAATAAAATTTCGCACTTTTATTTGTAAATTTAAAAACCTTATTTAGATTATTTAGAGATTTAGAAGTTTATTAAAGTTACCCAATAAATCCAGCATTTTGATTTCCAACGAGAAAATAAATTTAGGATAATTTGTTAGTTTAAATATTAATGTTATTTAATTTAGTGTTTGTGGTTAATTTTATATAATTATTACGTTCAGTATTCAGTCTACTTTAAATAAAATAACAAAATTGCTTCAAAGTCAGTGGCGTACACTTTTTTATCAGAAGTCTTTGTTTAGGTACTCCTGAAAACGCCACTTGGCTAAAATGAACTTTTTTATATATATAACTAGCTTTTTTGACAAATTTAAAAATAAATTAATGTGTTTTTTTATGTCCGGTTTTTTCTGCAGCACATCTGGCAACCCTACTACTGCCTGAAACAGCTTTTGCGCTGGACATCTTCAAATACATTATCACTGCAGAAGAAATTAGTAACTGACATTATTTTAGAATGCCTCGAAAAAATGCGTTAAAATAAATTAATAAGATTCACCCAAAAGTTTTATAGAGTTGAGGGATAATTTATTATTTGCCTACAACAAAATAAATACGGCTCTGTCACAACTAACACTTTTATGGCGTTAGCGCATGTCATTATCCCATCCCAGGTCAAGTCACTTTCCTAGATCGTGAAAAGAACTATACCGCACACTGTTTTTCCAAAACAAAAACATAGTATCTCCTAAGTGAAACAAGAAACCGATACATCATGTTAAAATACACATCAAATGCCGTTAGCAAATTTTAGCTAAGCTGTTTTTATCAAAAAAATATACACTGGCAACTTAGCCGGCAATACATTTTCCTTTTCAACGTCTCCCGTGGGGATTTTTGCCTTAAAATCGATAAATCCACCATCAATCATGTTTGATTTAGTTGATGGAGGATGATTTTACATAATAAAATTCCTGGCTGGATCTTTTTCGATGTAGACAGATTAAAAATATCGAAAATTCCTCAAGGGAAAAAGGAACACGAAAAACGTGAGTCACGTATCACGTATTTATTACGAATTTCTAATATTGATGGCAAACGTTTATTTTTTAAATGTGTATTTTGGAAACAGACAACAAATTTAACCCGTGGCTGATATACTAAGTTAGTAAAAAGTCAGGGGCGTGCGGTGGAATTGGAAAGAAGGAAAGTAATTTTAAAAACTTACCTATCTATAGTGTAGTTGATTCTTCTGTCACCTTTTGCATGAAAGCAAGGAAGCAATGCTTCCCTTGCTTCCATGGACCACAAGCTCCTGTAAAAGTACTGCAATTTTTAAATATCTTTAGAACCACTAATTACCATTACACCAAATTTGAGTGTCTGAAATATATCGGGCATGAAGAATTTTATAGTGATATCGGTAAAATTTCCCAGTTTTGTGCTACACATGTTTCATTTTTTTTAATGGAATGTCGCACTTATTTTTATTCCAATAAATTGCTCAGGCCAAATTTATTAAGTTCACAAATTTTTAAAATTAAAATTTTACTAAATGGCTGCTAAGATATGACAACATCACATTTTAGGTAAAAAGTTTAGATGCGCTCAAATATCTCTATAAGCGCTTAAGGTGCGTTTACAAATTGGGGTATTTGAAGGTTTCTGAGAGACTCTTTGTTTGACCTCCAGACAGTGCGGACGTGCGTCGTGCGTAGATGACTACAAAGTTCTTCCCGGAGTGGCGGCTAGAGGTGCCGTACGAACGTTTTTACCTTCGGGGATCCAGGAAAGATTCACGCTAAATTGACGGCATCTTTCTTCTGGATCTAAGCGCTGTGAGCGAAGATTCCTATAAGCTGATGGTATCCTGTTTGGTAGTGAACACGAGGTATTTTTCAAATGGCGGGAAATAGATAGGCGTGTCATGGGAACTGTTAGTAGTGAAAGTGAAGGTTATACGTAACACCAGTAGCAGGTCTTGGTTTGACAGCCGACAATTTATGCATTGCATCGATTGTAGAATTATTTTTGTTTTCTTTTTGGAATGTCTGGGAGCTACGAGCTCGATTATCCAGATTTTCCGCCAACGAAGCCCTGGAAAGCATAGTCCGGAAGGGGAGAGTAGTGGATGGACCTGAAGGGACCAAAACCAAGAAAAAATAAAGAGAGATAGAGAGAGAGAGAGAGAAGGTTTCTGAGCAAGTAAAATTAAACAGTGATTCTAACATTGTTGCCAGATTTTTCAGATTTGCGCTACACGTAACATTTTTGGTATTTAAAATAAAATCCCCCATTTATTTTAATTGTAATAAAACGATCATGCCAACTTCAGTAAGATTTCAAATTTTCAAATTTCAATCTTTACGGGTTGTCGAGAAATGACAACACCGCAATTCTATTAAAATTTGGCAACTATTCTAATATCACTGATCAAAGAGGTATGCATAAAAATCTCTTAATACCAAATTTTGTTAACACAGCTCTAGCGGTTTTAAAGATAAATTACTTTTTGTTGAAAATATGGCGTATCATATCTCAGCAACCAATAGAGTCAGAATTTTGAAAATTTAGAAACTCACTAAATTTGATCCGCCCAATTTTATGCAATACAAATAAATGGGGTATTCCATTTAAAAGATTGAAAAAAATACGTGTAGCACAAAACTGGAAATCGAACAACCATAGGTATTTATTTTTATTTATTTAATGTTTTATTATTTATTTTATTTAGTTCAGAATTTATTACTGACAACAGTACCGATTTCACTATTTAATTCCACATGTCCAAAACACTTCTTCTACCAAATTTGATAATTGTAGCATTAGCGGTTTTTAAGATATTTAAAAGGTGCGGTTGAATGTATGTGTTCCACGAACTGTGGCAATCCATTTTTCGAAAAATAGCCTTTGAAATATTTGGAAAATTTTGTACAATTATAAGGTCAGTGGGGGACAAACGACTTAAATATTTTGTTAGTTCTGGCACCTCCAGTTATACAAAAAAGAATGTCAAGTTTCTTATTTTAAACGTAATACCCAGTATATTATAATTTTTTAGATTCTGCATAAAGTTCTAAATATACAATGAATTTCAATTAAAACGAGCTACCCACTGATCTCGATGGATTGCCAATGGTATTACCTGCGCGAAGCAACAGTTACATTTCATGGGCGAAAAAACCGGTTTGTGCGCAAGCAAGTTGAGGGTAAACGCACCTGGCGCCAAAAAGACTATCCGCATTATCTGAAAGAGTTTGTAGACGGCGTCCTGGTTTTCTATTCGAAGTACGGTAGCTAATGAGCGTCACGGTCAGACCGCGGACGCATGTTCGTCCACCCATTTGTTTACTGCGCGAAGTCATAAAAATCCGAAAAATGCTTTTTGCCACTGCGGATCTAAATGTAGGTTATCTATGGAGCCACATTATAATTCCGTTATTTCTACATATATAAAAAAATCATAAAACAAGTCAGTTTTTATTTTAAGGGTGGCACTTTGGTTTCAAAACTTACTTTTTAAGGGTTATCCCTCCCTTCACCAGCACAAACATCAAAAAGTTTAAATGGGAAAGGAAATCAAGTAATATCTCATCTTAAAGGTTTTAAAATTATCTTTTTAACCATCTTCAGTTTTTCAAAAACTACTTAACTAAGTAGTTTTTGAGAAAATTCACCCCATATTTTGGGATATCTAGCTGTAAGCTCACCTCTATAATTGTTTTATTGTTAAAAATATTACAAGAAAAATTTAAAACTTAGGTATGTTTCATAAAATATACATTAAAAAATATATTTGTTTGCTATTACTTCCGGTTTAACCGGAAACGATCTTTACTTTCCTGTTTTAAATAAGTCAAATGGAAAATCAATTGAACAAGTTTACAGCACAAAGTTTCATTGATCACAAAATCACTTGGTCAGATCATATTGACTACATTTGTAAAAACTTAGTTCCGTTTGCTTTCTCTTTCACCAACTTTGTAACACTGTAAACCGAAACATCTTGATGCTTATGTATAAGGGCCTCTTTCGCTCCGTAATGGAATATGGACTTCTGTTTTGGGGAGGGAGCAGTGAAGCACATAGAGTGTTTGTACTGCAAAAAAGGTTATCCGTGTGATAGCGAAACTTAAACCTCTTGAGACCTGCAGGAAAAGCTTTATTAACTTGAATATTCTTACTTTTCCAGGTCTCTATATTTTTGCATTGGTGCCAAATATTAGAACGTGTAAGCGTGACTTTATACATAGACACGAAGTGCATTCATACCCGTCCCGAAATAAAAACCTCTTACAACAACCTTTTAGTCGGCTCACAGTGGGTCAAAACTCTTTTGAGTACATGGGTATAAAGTGCTATAATCACTTACCAAATCACTTAAGGGATATTAAATCAAACAGAATCTTTTCGCAAGAGTAAAACGCTATTGGCTCAACGGGCATACTATTCTGTGGAGGAATACTTCTATGATCGGTTGGATAACTATAACTAACTAAATAAACTGATATAGTTTGGTCTTCTGTTTTTTTATCTTTGTAAGTTTTAAGAACTGTTCTAATTGTCTTAAATTGTATACTAATTGTTTGTCTAATTATTTTTTTATATGTCCGAATTGCAAGTTTCTTTATATTTTTGTATTTTTGAATAGTTAGGCTAGGTTTTAAAGTAATTAAGTTATTTGACGTTTTTGACAAGTGTTGTTGTAACTCAATTTGACTGATAATAAATATTTCATTTCATTATTTCATTTTCATCCGGTCTATTTTTACGAATTTAAATAGTGGATGATATTTCAAATACAATGTTTTTGATTTCGAGTTCCATGAATTTTAATGTACAAATGTACATTTGAATTCACGGAACTCTAGGTTAAAAATTAAAAATATTTGGGGGTTAGATATCAACAACACAACAAAATAGAGTGTTATTATACTCAAAATGGCATTTGCTATTAAAATTGGTAAAAATATACTAAATGTTTTATTTAAAAATACGAAGGTTAGGGAAATTTTCGGCTAAATCAAAGTAATACAAAACAAATGAATTAATAAAAATGCATATTTATGTTACTTCTGAGTTTTTAACTTTTGAAGAAGTGAATTTATTAAAATATGTCAACAGACCTTTTTGTAGCACATCAAATTAGAGGTGTGACTGCGATCGCAGTCGCTGCTACCAATCACCGGTTATTAACAAATCATTTTGGTAGCTGCTACTTGCGCCTGGCGATAGCAGTGAAAAAATCACTCTTTAATATTCGCAGTTCGCAGAGGTGGCGCTGCCCGTATCCACATCACAACATTAAACGGCAACTGCGATCGCTGGACAGTGATTGTGATTTCGATTCAGTGATCCTAACCTCCTTCGTTTATGTTTATAGTGATTATGCATGCTTACGTTAGTAAAACGGGATGCAAATTGGCTTGCTTACCGGATGAAAACAATTTTTTCTTATCAATTTGATTTGTTAATAAATCTATGGCGAATGGGTTGCCCAAGAAATATGATCAAAGCTATAAATGTTTATAAAAAAATTAAGATATTTGATATGCTTCGTGTAATGTCCGTTTTTTTATATACATTTACTTATATGCTAATGCAAATCAATAATTAAATTATATGTATATTAAATGACAGAATGTATTTAAAAATGATATATTTTTTCCTTATTTTCAATTTTAACAAGGTTAACTATGACTTTATTTATAAAAATTTAGCATGTTTCAGTAAAGAGTGATAATATCACAGTTTTCAGTAGCAGCTACTTTTAGATAGCAATAGCAGCGATCACCGATATCAAAAAATCACTGTTAAGCCCACCGCTACATCAAATTTTCTTTAATATTATGTATTGGATTTATTTAAATGTTAATATTTGTAGAAGTAACAAAATCCAAACTCAAGAAACAAAACTGAAAAATAGTTCAGTGTTCAAAGGCCGATTACATGGGAAATGGCTTACTTGATGAAGATTTCAGAAGATAACTATTTTGTAGGGAATTTTTTTTAAGAATGTGTGTTGGCATTTTTTTAATCAACAATTTGCGAGTTTTGCATAAAAAGAAAGATTGTTATCAAAAACTCTTCGTTGCGATCATAGACATCTTAACATCAATAATAATGGGCTCAAAAAACTATTTTTAATATATTAAAAAAGAAGTATATTTTTCATCCCGGCGTCCGTTGTATATGCTACTTTATACTGAGTATTCTACAATATCCTTATGGCTTATTTTTTTACCAAATAAGCTCTTAAATTTCTTTCCTAATACTTTTAATAGCATCGCTAAAAATATTCCGTCTAATATTTCCAGCAAAAATCTCCTTAGCACACATAAAAATAAATACGCTCTAATAAATACGTCACGTGCCTTATATACCTTATTATCCCCAAGTTTAATAACGTAGACCCCGATTCCATTAAGCAATTAATGAAATTAGGGCTACTTTAATTAACTTTGAGGTTAATTTAGCGGTATATTTTGAACGCTTATGCATTAATTATTTTGTGTTGCATGGTTCTGACAGTTGACAATTTTAGGGATATTATTTAATTTACTAGCGGGAAACTAACAGATTTTTTATGGGGAGTTTTGAATTAAATTTTAATGTAAAAAGTTTAATTATTGAACGCACAAATATACAAAATAAGTCGTAAAATTGTTTTTTAGTACTTATTCATGCTATGCATTACCGATACTTATTTTGTTTAAAGTAGGTTGAGATATATATATATATAATATATATATATATATATATATATATATATATATATATATATATATATATATATATATATATATATATATAATAAAAGGTAAAGTTCTTTGGGCATATGGCTCATCAATGACTGTAAAAATTACCTTTTATTAATGTATATATATATATATATATATATATATATATATATATATATATATATATATATATATATATATATATATATATATGTGCGTTCAATAAAAACAAATACAGGGTGTTTCACAACTTATCCGACAAACTTTAAGGGCTAATTCTACACTAAAAATATGAATAAACTTCATATAAAAATGTGTCCTAAACGTCTTAGTTTTCGAACTACAGGGTGTTAAAAATTTTAAAAATTATTGTTTTTTATAATAACTTTTATACCAATTGAGATATTTTTAAAAAATTTGGGAAGCGCCTTCTATGCATCAAAACACATTTTTGGCATACAAGAAAAAAATAATTATTACCAGTGTCGTCCATAAGGGGTTTAGGGTAAATATTTTTAATAAAAAATGGTACGCCACTGCATTTTTATAAATAAAAATAATTTTTAAAATTCATATTAGGTTTGAAACAAATTTGATTTTTTGACTTTTTTATTTGATGCACGGTTTTCGCGTAAATAAATAGAAACCATTTCTGGGCATGGTCAAATCACCTATCTAATTAAAGAATAACATATCGAAGGTAATTTTTCACTGTAAAATTTGATATTATCCATACAAAATGACCGTGCCGAGTAATGGTTTTTATTTATTTACGCAAAAACCGTGCATCAAATAAAAAAAGTCAAGAGGTCAAATCTGTTCCAAACTTAATGTGAATTTTAAAAATTATTTTTATTTAAAAAAATGCAGTGCCGTACCATTTTTTTATTAATAAATATTAACCCTTAG
This sequence comes from Listronotus bonariensis, assembly GCA_014170235.1. Lineage (NCBI taxonomy): Eukaryota > Metazoa > Arthropoda > Insecta > Coleoptera > Curculionidae > Listronotus > Listronotus bonariensis. The sequence goes on along the minus strand of JACEGR010000377.1, from coordinate 77,747 downwards.
CCCCTCATGGACTACACTGGTAATAATTATTTTTTTGCTTGTGTGCCAAAAATGTGTTTTGATGCATAGAAGGCGTCCCCCAAATTTTTTAAAAATATCTCAATTAGTATTAAAACTTATTATAAAAACAATAATTTTTATATTTTTTAACACCTTGTAGTTTGAAAACTAAGACGTTTAGAACACATTTAGAAATGAAGAAACACCCTGTATACAGAATTCACTTTTACATTAAAATTAAATTTAAAACTTCCTAAAAAAAAATAAGTTTGGTCCTCGCTAGTGAATTAAATATTATCCCTAACTTTGTCAAGCGTTCAAAATACAGGTTCAGTTAAATAACAGAACACATAGGCAATGTGAAGAAAAAAGACAATCTAACTAAATCCCGGCATGTAAACATGCATGACTAAGAGTGCTTGTTTTGTTATTCTATTGCCTGCCGATGAACCAAACAGCGTTGCTCATATTGTATACAGTTTTATATACTATTTACAATAATGCTTTTAGGAATCCAGCTACGCCAAAAAAACAGCATAGAATGTTCTAGAGTGAGAGTTTCTTTAATCGCGACTGTACAATGTTTAAAATAGTTTATATACATACAGGGTGGGCCACATTAAACTTGCACACATTTAAAGTAACAGTAACTTTTTATTTGTTGCGCCTTTCTTTTTATTTTTAATGGGCTAATGAGTACATGTTCCCTTTAAGTTTTCCAACAGATTTAGATAGGAGTGGACGGAACTTTTTCCAAAATGCTGTATTTAACCTCGTTGCAAGAGAAATCGGATTTAGCTACAATTAAGCTAAACCATTTTTCTCGTAGACAAACTATGGGAAATGATTCAGTAAAAGCGAATCTATCAATAATTTAAGGATTCAGAATTTATGATTATTTTTGATAAATGATGCGCCGCAAAAGGCCTGCATTTCTCTCGGATTAAATAGGGAACTTTTTTAGTATGCCTTGAAATTAAAAAATGTGAGGTTACCATGGTTCTTAAGTTGAATACTGACACAAGCTAATAGTCTAAGATCCGGCATTAAGAAAATATACCCTCATCTGTTAACTAAATGAAATAATATTTTCTAGGCAGATTTTAATGTAGTGAATGCAAGTGAACAACATCTGCCAGCATAGGTCTGTTACAATTAATATTAATTTATTTATAATTGTTACCTTTAAATGTTAATTGCATAAACCGATGATCAGCGGTAAAATAGCCTAGTTGGTTAGGTAGCAGCATTTAGCAGTGCATGCCTTGTCGACACTCTGGGTTCGTATCCCGCACTGGGTAACATTTTTTTCTATTTTATATTTCCTTGTCTATTAGCAAAATTATGTTTATCCTATCGGGCTGCTGCCTAACCAACTAAGCTATTTCACCGCTGATCATTGGTTTATGCAATAAACATATAAAGGTAACAATTATAAATAAATTAACTATTAATTAATTAATTATTATTAGTTGTAGCAGACCTATGCTGGCAGATATTTTTCACTTGCATTCACTATATTAAAATCTGCCTAGAAAATATTATTTCATTTAATTAACAGATGAGGGTATATTTTCTTAATGCCGAATCTTAGACTATAACAGTAAAATTAAACGTATTAGCCTAATTGTAGATAAATTCGATTTCTTTTGCAACGTATCGTTTTAAAAGAAGTCCCGTAAGTCTGGTCCTGACTAACTCTATTCTACAAAAATCTACCTATTAGCCCTGTAAAAATAAAAAGATAAGCGCAACAGATGAAAAGTTAATCATTAGTTAAGAGGTGTGCAAGTTTAATTTGGCCCACACTGTATATACTTCGATGAAATAATTACACACAATTTTCCTATAATACATTAAATAACAAAGAGAAAGTCAAATCATATTATTCTAGGTTGTGACATAACCAAAGAGAGTTAATCATAGTATGTTGAGTTGTGTTGTCAAATCAACCTACTTATCCAAAACCGACTCGTCAGTAGGGGCTGCTCTCTTTTACCTTCCTTACGAACACTCCTACTCTCTACACCAAACTACCGGCATTCTCTCCGCCGAACTCCTTGCTATCCTTAAAGCAACGGAACTCATAAAGACCACAAATAAAAACCACTGGGTTATAGCCACCGACTCGCTTAGCTCCATCAACTCCCTAAAATCCTTTAACCCCACTAACCCCCTACCCTAAATATAAAATACAACCTAGGAAAAATGCACATACAAAACAAAACCCTTACACTTCTCTGGATCCCCAGCCACGTTGGTATTAGTGGCAATGAGAAGGCTGACATCTTAGCCAAAGAAGATCAAGGACTAAATATTAACCTTACATTCAGCCCAAGGGATCTAAATACCTTCTCCAAACACAAGATTAGGGCGATATTCCAGCTTGAATGGGATCTCCAAACAGAAGACAATAAACTATACGAGGTTAAGGACACAATATTTACAAACTCCCCCTGGAAAAATATTCCAGGCACTCCCTATCACTCATGGCCAGACTTAGGATTGGCCACTCCAGGCTAACCCACGGATTTTTAATCACCCGGACCGACCCTCCTACCTGCGATACATGTGGAACAACTCTTACAATCAAACACATACTAGACACCTGTCCTAAATACTCCCAGATCTTGCTTAACCATGACATCCGAGGCAGCCTCAAAGAAAAGCTCTCTTACAATAACACCGAGAAAATAATGTCCTTTTTAAGGACCACATCTCTAATAGATGAAATCTAGATCACAAGAAACCACTGTGAAATTTTTACCTGTTCATGTACCAAATAATGTTTGTACTCCGTCCTTTTACACACATTGCCTTTTGGCGCCTAAATCTTAAATAGAATCATACTAGACACTAAAAATCCTCATGGGTTGATGTGTCTTTAATTAATCTATATATATATATATATATATATATATATATATATATATATATATATATATATATAAAAGTGAATGGTTATATATATATATATATATATATATATACAGGGTGTTATTTAATAAGTGTCCGATATTTCAGAGAGTGATTTTTCAAGTATTTTTAAGGTAAAAGTTCCTATGAACGTGTGGTCTAAGATGCTTTGCTTTCAAGATACAGGGTGTCAAAGTTTTATTTTTATTTATGTTTTTTCTGCATAATTTCCTAAATAATGCCGATTTCCGAACGAAAATTGGTACCTGGGGTTTTTTGACATGAGAAATTTGAATTTGTTCTTAATTTAGCTCTTACTTGTAGAGGGCGCTAGCCACATGTATATTCTCACTTTCAAAGGCTCATGACTTTTGTACAACCCTGTATTTACATTTTTGTTAAAAGAAATGGATTCCTTAGTCATTTTTACGTAAAAAAGGTACTCTTATTAGATGACGCTTAGGAAATTATGCAGAAAAAACATAAATAAAAATAAAACTTTGACACCCTGTATCTTGAAAGCGAAGCATCTTAGACCACACGTTCATAGGAACTTTTACCTTAAAAATACTTGAAAAATCACTCTCTGAAATATCGGACACTTATTAAATAACACCCTGTATATATATATATATATATATATATATATATATATATATATATATATATATATATATATATATATATATATATATATATATATATATATATATATATATATATTGAATAGTCGTAAATTTGGCTTTTTAGTATTTATTTTATGTTTTATTGAGACTTAAGCCGGAGTCCCATGTGCGAAAAAGCGAAACGGAACAGTCAAATTTCTTGAATTTAACTGGCCCATTTAAATTTTAAAATGGTCAGGTGACCTAATAAACCAATCAGATTTAAGGAATTTGAGAGTTCCGTTCTAATTTTTCGCACATGGGACCCTGGCTTTACTTTTTTAAAAGTAAGTTGACTTGACACCACAACCCAACATTCTATAATTAATTTTTTTGGTTATGTCACAACTTAGCCCAATATAATTTACCTTTATTTTTCTAGAGTTATTTTAATGTGTATTATATATGTATATAAAGTATTTAAAACATTGTACAGTGGCAGCTAAAAAACTTTCACTCTAGAAAATTCTATGTGGATTATTATTTAAAAAATGCTAGTGCCCCCTTAACACTTAACCATGTAACTAAAAACGGTTGTGAGTCGAGATTCGAAAGGCCTTTAAAAAGAAGGTGCTACATGACCACCCCTTTTATTTGAAAAAACAATCGCTAGTGCCCCTTGGCACTACACCACCTGACCGAAATTATTTTTAGGCCAAACAGTAGTTTAAATCACATCCTTTTACTTAAATTTAATTCGATCTAGCAATAGCTAAAGGTATGTCGGCCAGTAAAGCAACAACAAAGGTTTATAGAATAAATCATCCAATACGAAATGTTTACATGTCGGTATTCACGTTAGACTATCTCTTTTCCTCACATTGCCTATGTGTTATCTTATTTGGCTGATCCGGTATAAATTTCCCTTACATTTACCTGTCTAGTCTAGTGTCAAATAGACTCTAACTTTTTGTTCTTTAGCTTGCAGATATGAAAAGGGAACTTGGGCTGAATGCAACGCTCAAGGACAAATGACCCGAAGTGACAAACTTAAGCCAGGAAGTGACCCATCCTGTGAACAGAAACGAGAAATCACGAAAAAGTGCAAGACCAAATCAGCCAAGCCCACCAAAGGTAAGAAAGGTAATCGTATCGTATCATCCATTTTTAGTTTTTTTAATACATTTTATGATATTTTCTTCCATGATTTTTGTTTCTCGCAAAGACAGAACACGTATTTTGGTTTTGTTCAAAATGGCAGGAGTATTTTTAATAAGATCCACCTACGTGGTATTAGTCCCTGGGCCAGTAATGAAATTGAGTTCATAATAAAACCACTTTTAAAACCTATTTAGGGAAGTTCCTTTTGACGAGTCTACCTCGAATATTCATACCGCAACGGCGCTCTAACCCAGCCTGTCAATGTCAAATGTTTCGGATGTGGGACTGGGCAAACGCGTCACTTTTTGTCGGACAAGTTTACTACAATATTTTACATAAAATGTTTAAACATTGTGCCAAAAATCCTAAGAGTTACAGTCACGAAACCCGCCTGGTCTGATATCCGAACTTATGTTTAAGGCTTATGGTTTCATGATTGTAACCTTTCCATTTTTGGCACACTGTTTAAAAATTGCATATAAAACATTGTGATAAACTTGTTCGACAAAAATAGTGACGCGTTCGCCCAGTATGACACCCGAAACATTTGATATTGACAGGCTGGGTTAAAGCGCAGCTTCCATATATGGCGGTATGAATATTCGTGGTACACTTGTCAAAGGAACCCCTAAAAGGTTTTAAAAGTGTTCTTATCATGAGGTCCATTTCATTACTGGCCCAGGCACTAGAACACGTGTGTATTTTGGATAGTTCTGGTTAGTTGTTAAAATAGTAGCCTTAATTTTAATAGGACCAACCTACGTATTATGTAGTTGCAGCCATATTTTTAATTATTTGTTTTATTTATTTTTTTTTAATTACCAAACGTTTTTTCCATTAACTATTTTCTTTCTTCCACGATCAATCATATTCATGATTGTACAGACTATAGTACCTTTAATGCTTGTAATCGGGTTTTTAAGCCTGTCTCTAGTTTTGGTTTGGACAACAATTGTCCAGTTTTCTCCTTTACCGTATTTTTTAGAATTTTTCAGTAAAAATTATACATAATATTCTTTCAATGTTATATACTAAGTGACATAGAAATCCGAACACCCAGTTTAAATGGATTTATTTTAATAAAATTTTGTATAAGTACTTAATGAAGCATAATAAGTAAATGATAAAAATTTCAAAATGATTGCATTGGTTTAAAGCCCTTTTACCTTTAACAATGTGTGGATGCACCCCGATGTGTTACGCATTCTCCAACGCGCCTAGGCATGCTTCTGATCAGGTGGTCAATGTCCTCCTGTGGTATCTCATTCCAGGCAACCACCAACTCCTCCCGAAGTGCTTCTAGAGTCTGAGGAGGACGTTGCAAATTGAGCAATCTCCTACCCATCATATCCCACACGTGCTCAATTGGGGATAAGTCGGGAGATCTTGGTGGCCATGGTAACAATGTGACATCATTACGTTGAATGAAGTCTATTGTGACTCTTGCAACATGTGGTCGGGCATTATCTTGTTGGAAAGTTGGATTTGCCAGAGTGTCAAGATAGGGTAAAAGATGGGATTCTAGAACTTCTTGGATATAACGCTGCGCGTTCATGTTACCTCTGATGAAGATTAAAGGTGACCTGGAGCCATAAGCTATAGCACCCCAAACCATAACTCCAACAGTGTGATGAACATGTCTTTCAACAAAAAACTGTGGATTCCTCCTTTCACCACGTCGGTCGCCTTCTAACCCTGGCTCGACCATCGTGCATGCCTAAACAAAATCGAGACTCGTCACTAAAGACAATACTGTTCCATTCCTGATCCCAGAGTGACCGTTGTCTGCACCACTCAAGGCGATTACGTCGGTGTTCTCGAGTTAAAGGGAGGACCCAGTGTGGCCGGTATGAAAACAGGCGAAAACTTCTCATTCGTCGGTAAACACTTCGCATGCCAATAGGTCTTCCGTGTTCTACAAACCATTTATTTGCAATGGACCTGGTAATGGAGAAACGGTCCCTTAAGGCCAATAATCTTAGGCGGCGATCTTCACGGTCTGTTGTTCTACGGCGGCGGGTAGTGCCCTTGCTCTTTGCGTACGGCCTTCTTGAAGCCATGCCTGACAATACCTAACCACAGTGTCTACACTTCTTCGCACTCTAACTGCAATTTCCCGAAAAGAAAGTCCAGCTTCCCGAAGTCCCACTATACGGCCCCTATCAAACTCACCAAGTTGACGAAATCGTACAGGTCTTCGTACTCTAGGCATCGTAACCAATCGTAAAGAATGTCAACAACCAAAATCCGCCAAATTTGGACCTTTACTGCGGCTGCAATATTTATTTTTAGATCGTTAGTGAATTTAAAAAAAACAGTATAAAAACCGGAATGTCGAACTGATAAGGCTGAAAATTTTATCAATTGTTATTTACAGTAAGAAAAATAAATTCACTAAATTTTATTAAAATAAAACCATTTAAACTGGGTGTTCGGATTTCTATGTCACTTAGTATATTTTATTGTACCATTGAGTCTAATAAATTTTTACTGTAATGTCAAAAAAAGTCATAAAGTTGTACCATTTTGAGCACAAATTAAACCTAATCTTTCTTATTGTGAATTTGTAGTTGCCTATACTAGTCGTTGGTTAAAAGAAAGCAATGCAGGCTATTTATACATTATATTATATCCGTTAACAGTACCCTTAAATTAACGGTCGCAGAAAAAAATCAATTTTAATGTATCTCTTTATAACCCCTCTGTAAGGCATCGAACTTTCTACCTTGTTTATAGTATTGAGGCTTTTAGAATCCATGATTTCTTTTAAGATTTAAAAAATAAAAGTTTTTAAGTGGTGAAATACTGCGTATTTATTTTTGTGAGGATAATTTATAATTAATCTTTATTTTTCAGCTCCTCGTCGCAACAGGAACTAAGAAGAGAAGCGTATAAACAAGAAATCATCAAAAGTCGCCACATTTTTTTCCAGTTTTAGTCACAACACTAATTAAGAAAATAAATAAAATATATGTAATATAAAAAATGATCTCCCATATAACAACTAAAACTGTATTTTTGATTTAAAAAAACGTATTTTTTTATACAGGGTTTGAAAAATCACGGTTCCATAAAACATACGTTACAACCTGAATCATTTTTAAGTTTATAACTGTTAGAAATAATATAATGTATACTTGTGTAATTTTAAAGTTAATTTTCTACAAGAATTTTGACAAGTTAGATTTAAATAAGTAACCCCTTCTACATTTTCATTTTCATTTATGGACCATCCATATTAAGGCCTAAAATTTTAAGAAAAAAACATTTCCTCAACTCTCCAACAGAAAAAAATACCATTCTTAAAAGATACTTTATTAGATAGTACAAGTCTGTATATTTGTAAATATTGGACGCACAAATATACAGAATATGTCGTAATATGTGTTCTTTAATGTTTACAGTATGTTTTATACTTATTTCTTTAAAAGTATATTAATTTGACAACACAATTTAACATATTATGATTCACTTATCTTTGGTTTTTATCACAACTTAGCATTATATGATTTTTACCTTGTTTTTTTAGAGTTATTTAATGTACTATAGGAAAATTCTGTGTAATCATTTCATCGAAATATATATATAGAGTATATTAAACATTGTACAGTCGCGTCTAAAAAAATTTGCACTCTAGAACATTTAATGCAGATTTTCTTGGATGTAGCTGTACCTTTTAGAATGTGTGTAATTTATATTAAAAATAAACTAAAAAACTTTTTAATTTTGTAGATTTTTACATACCTTTTTAGTCTATAGCCTTTTTTATTTTTTTGTACCTTTCTGTATCGGTGAAATAACTTAAGAAATAGTAAAAAGGTTGTAATCCGTTTTTAATTATTGACAACTAAAAGATTGAGTTTTTCGTTTTACACTGCATTTTTTAAAAACATAATACATATTTTAGAAATGTTTGAAAGATTTTCGTAAGAAAAACTCAAGTAAAACGGATTAAATTTTTATCCTTGTTACATTTTTCATTTTCTTGTAGGTTTTAAATCATCAAAGATAACTACAGCATACATGATTGGTTTCGATTAAAGGGGTGTTTTTAAAAACGAGAGACAACGTTTAATGGAAATGTCCATGGTACAAACAAAGGACAAAAAGTTTAAATTAAATTTCGATCAATGGCGTAGTTTTAAGCTAAGTTTTTTACCATACCAATTAACACTTATCCAAACTTTAAAAAAAATGGTTGACCTATTCATTGTATAAGCTGTAATTATCTTTGTGTAAATGTAACAATAATCGTTAGCATTTATAAAATAGAAAAATAACATAGAAATTTTCGATGTACCAACTTCATTTTTTTAAAGAATAATCTAAAATACATTTCTGTGTTAACTTAATCACTAGATAATCTAATCAAAATTCTGTCGTAGTTAAATGCCCATAAGTCTTAAGATAACTGTTTCTGAATGTAACATTAACATATTGACTCTTCCAATAATAAAATTATTTAAAATTTACAATTTTAGTTTTATTTCATAAGAATTTTTTTATATAAACCTATAGAACAGGCTCTATTAGTTTTTGTTTGGATGTATGAGTTTAGTTCTGGTTAGTTCTGTTCGTTTTAAAAAATGTGCTCCAGAACTTGCACCAATCTCGGCTCTTTCGAATTTCTTACAACACAGGTATCTTTCCGGAAAGCTGGAAAGCTGCACGTGTTCAACCTATTCCCAAGAAAGGATCTAAATCTCTTCCATCTAACTATAGACCAATTTCAATTCTCTCAGTTCTTTGTAAAGTAATGGAAAAACTAATTAATTCACAAATTCTTAAGTACTTAGAAAAACACAAAATTCTGCATGACAGGCAGTATGGATTTCGCCACAAAAGATCTACAGCAGATCTTCTTTCCTTCGTATCACACTGCTGGAATAGGTCTCTTGAGTTTCTAGGTGAGTCCCAGATCGTTGCTCTTGATATATCCAAAGCTTTTGATCAGGTCTGGCATGCCGCACTTCTTAATAAACTTCCCTCCTATGGTCTTTCAACTAAACTCTGTACTTGGCTCTCTAGTTATCTATCTGATCGTCGTATATCAGTTATTGTGGACGGCCATTCTTCAAGCTTTCACCAAGTAAATGCTGGAGTCCCTCAGGGCTCAGTTCTGGCACCAACATTGTTTCTTCTTCACATCAACGACCTTCTCTCGTCCACAACTAATTCCATTCATAGTTTCGCCGACGATAGTACCCTTCACTCCAGTTTTCAGGTTCCTAAACCCATTACTAAACCTGACTTGGAAAACAAACGCAGAGCGATGCAGATATCTCTTTCGCAGGATCTTAATTTAATATTGGATTGGGGCGCTAAACATCTCGTCCATTTTAATGCATCCAAAACACAATCATGTTCCTTGTCGCGAAAAGAGTCATCAAATACTCATCCTCTACTTATGAGCGGCCAAGTTTTACAGAGCAAAGACACCTTTAATCTTGTGGGCGTCACATTTGAAAGTAACCTTAACTGGCATAATCACATTGTATCTATAGCCACGGCAGCTTCAAAAAGCTTGGATTTCTCTTTCGAGCCAAAAATATTTTTCCCCTTCTAATTTATACACTTTATATGTGTCCCAAATCCGACCTCCCTTGGAATATTGTTCTCATATCTGCGGCATGGCGTCCCCCACAACCCTAAGCATTCTTGATTCTATTCAAAGAAGAGCTATTCGTCTCATTAATGATCCTTCACTTACAGAAAGGCTTCCCTCTCTTGCACATCGTCGGGCTGTGGGGGATTTATCGCTTTTTATAGATACTTCCACGGCTTCTGCTCTGAAGAATTGTCCAGTATAGTTCCTCCACTTACGGTTCCCAACAGAGAAACTCGTGGTTCCGCGCGTATGCATCCTACACGGTCCAACTGGACAGGCCCCGAACTTCCCACTTTGTTCGTTCTGTTATCCCTAGAGTTTCTAGGTTGTGGAACCTGCTGTCCGCGGAGGTCTTTCCTTCCCCCAAATCTTCAAGTATTTAAGTCCCGTGTCAACAAACTCCCTCTTACCTCGCTTAAGACACCCACGGTACGTTAGTATTTAGGCTTTTAGCCTTCGTGGTTTGTCCAAAGATAAAAAAAAAGTACCTTAGAAAAATTTACCTAAAGGGGACCACAGACGATCAATATTATTGGGCAAAATATTGTACAGTAATATTGCTGGTGGCTCCCAAACAGTGCAATATATTTATGCAAAGACTATATTTAATATATTGCACAATAACAAGTTTTGTTTTGTAAATACCGGTTAAAACATGGATAAGAAAAAAGTAGCTGCTTGAAACATGTTTGAAAAGACCTTTATTTCTTTCTCTATTGCTTTTAAACTCATATTTCTGTAATTATTTTTGTAAAACAAATACTCTGTATTTGAAAACTGAAATAATTAGTGCAGTATTACCTACACATGGCACAATAAATCACTATTGCACAATACAAATCAAACTGTTTTTGATTGACACAATAAATTGTACAAGCTTTCAATATAAACCACAAACGGTAAATAATATCGTACAATATGAAATTTTGCGCAATAATATTGATCGTCTGTGGGCCGCTTAACAATTATGCTAGCTGCAAATAAATAAAAAAAATCCTAAGGAAAATATGCATTGGTATCTTTAGGTGTGAAAACACCTTTATTTTACAAGACTGTGCAGAACTGTGGTCTGCCTACGGAGTTCTTTTTTTTGAGGAGTGTCGGAATGTGTGTAGGTACATTAATATGGGGAGTGTCTTTTCAAACGGGAATATATTTAATTTTTATTTTTGTCTTAAATTTCTTGTGGGATCGTATTATTTATATTAAAATGCACAAATACTTTGCCCTACTAAATGATTAGTTTTATTTATCTAGTATGAAATTTGTTCATTTTAATATGAATAATAGGATTTCCCAAGAAAGTTAAAAGCAAAAATAAAATTGAATATATATACCCTTTTAAAACGACACTCCTCATGTAATGCCAGAAAGATATACATTTGGTAAATATTAAGAATAATTAATAGTTTAAAAAAACTAAAAAAACACGCTTTTATATGCAACCGAACTAAAAATTAGAAAATAATTTTTCATTAAAAAAAATATTGTCACTTCATAGTAAAAAAGCGTGGGGTGCATTTTACTATTTTTTCATAACTTTTCCATCATAGATATTGGCAAATATAATAATTATAACATTTAATATATTAAGCACCCACGCTTTTTACTATGAAGTGAAAATATTTTTTTAATGAAAAATTATTTTCTAATTTTTAGTTCGGTTGCATATAAAAGCGTGTTTTTTAGTTTTTTAAACTATTAATTATTTTTCATTTTTAGTTCGTTATATCAATTAATTTTTTAAAAATAAATGCTCCAGTTTATTCACTAAAAAATTTTTCGCCATTTTGTCAAGATTAGCAAAGTTTTTCAGATTTACTTTCTGAAAATACCTCAATATAAAATTTGAGTAAAATCGATTCAGATCGAACTCTTGAAATGGCCGGTGGTTGGTACCACTGGGACGTACAGGTGACAGATGACACTTGGTGGAAAATAACCAGCCCCTTTTTTATTAGTTCTGTGCCCCTGTATATCAAATTTGGTCAAAATGGGGGTTGCTCCAACTTTCGAAACAATTACCCAATTTGCATAAATAAGACAAATATTTTTTAAAATATTACCTTTTTAAACTAAAAGAAATTTACCATAAATGTTTTTTCTAAATATGAGTTTACTTTAGTTTACTTACCTTAAGTGATATTTTAATGTAGTTTGCTAATCTCCATTTCCAGTCTTTGTCCTAATCTAACATTCAGTACAAGTACCTAACACTCAATAAAGGCCTTCTTTTAGAAAGTATAAATGGAAGATGGTATAAAAGTTATATGCAATAACTTGTTAGTTACTTTTATTTAGCTTCTTGTATTTCAATTAAAGTGTATACTTTGTTTTTAATAGCTTGAGTTAACTGATTTTTTCAACTTTAATTTCACATTAAAAGGAATTTTAGGTTATGTTATGACTGTCAATTTTGTCAGATGTCAGTTGGTAATACAGATTTCTGTTTTATGACCGCCTGTTTTTAAAAAACAAGTGAAGGTTATTCGTTCGTTAAAAAAGCGTGTTAAAAAAAAACAGATGAAGGTTATACGCTCCCGGAACGAATACGTTCAGCGAACGAATGAGTTCAATTTAGCAGAATTGAGGCCCCTGGTCCCCAACCCGTCGGCAAATGTTGTCAAGTTCGATTATTCAATTGTCTAATCTGGCGCATCCGCCAGAACGTACGATTTTTACACTTTTCCGGTTTTCCTGGAAAATGCTGGAACTTAACGGGATACTGTTTTTAAATTTTTCTAATTTTTAGTTCGGTTGCATATAAAAGCGTGTTTTTTTAGTTTTTAAACTATTAATTATTTTTCATTTTTTAGTTCGTTATATCAATTAATTTTAAAAATAAATGCTCCAGTTTATTCACTAAAAATTTTTTTCGCCATTTTGTCAAGATTAGCAAAGTTTTTCAGATTTACTTTCTGAAAATACCCTAATATAAAATTTGAGTAAAATCGATTCAGATCGAACTCTTGAAATGGCCGGTGGTTGGTACCACTGGGACGTACAGGTGACAGATGACACTTGGTGGTATCAAGCAGTGGTTATAATAATATAATGGAATTTTTTTTCCTGGCGATCCTAATCAGGATAACGCGATACTGTTTGCAGATTATTGCATTGTCATGGGTCCTTAATACGTGTGCAAAGTTTCAAAGAAATCGAATAGCTGGAAGTTGGTTAAAATTAGGCTCAAAGATTCCGTTACATAGATAGCCAGATGGATAGATAGATAGATAGTTACAACCCAAGTTAATAAAAGCGTGTTAAAAAAGTGGCTTATACCATTTTAAGTACAGAGTCTATATTTTGACCCATTTTGTTCGCGCATAACTCGCTATTTGGTTTTGAAATTCCTTGAGAACAAAAACAAAATGGTCACTTTTCTAATATAGGGCAACTTTGTTACTTGAAATTGAACACCATGTATATTCTTCTATAATCTTAAAATTCAATATGTTCCCTTAAAAATGTAAGATAAGCTATGGTTGTTTCAAAACATAATGGATTTATTGATCTTAAAAATGTGTTACATATAAGGTCAGCTGCAGCATAGATGGCTCAAAGACGAATGATGGAGTGGGTGCTAGTGTATTGGGAGCAAGGCCCAAAGCGACTCTTAGCCTCCCATCAGGAAGGCAAGCCACTATGTATACCAGGCAGAAATATATGCTATTCTAGCATATGTTCCAGAGAAAATGAGAAGAGGGTATCACAACCACACCATTTACATTCTCTCAGACAGCCAGGCTGCTCTAAAAGCCTTAGATACCCATCGTATAACAACCAAAATCACGATGGAGAGCCTGAACAATATCAAAGAGCTCGCCGCCAGAAACAACAGGATAGAACTTCTGTGGGTTCTGGGACACTCGGGAACAAAAGGCAATGAAAAAGCAGATGAACTAGCAAGAGCTGCGTCAGCTAGAAGGTTTAACGTTCCAGAGCCAGAGACTTTCCAAAAGCTGATAAAAACAACAATAAGCAGATGGTCTCAAAAACAACATCTCGCTTGTTGGCACACATCTCCTGTCCAAAGACATGCGAAGAAGACACTCGGTCATCCTTCCAAGGAACTAAAAACTGAAGTCCTCCAGCTGGGGCGCACTCAGCCAAGACAAGTAGTAGGGCTTTTGACAGGACACTGTCACCTAAGAAAACACTTTGCAAAAATGGGCATTTACAAAAATTAAGTTTTTTTTAACATGGTTTTAAGATTTTTTCGAGTATACCCAGATTCGCCCAAATAAAACTTTATGCTGTAATGAAACATAGTTTCAAATTTCGAAAATCAAAATAGATCTTAATAAAAGAAGGAAAAATAAAAAACAAATAATTAAACAACCTTTATACTTTATTTAAATACTACAGATTTGTTCCCAAGAAATATTTACAAATATAAAAACATATTTGCAACAATTTAATTAAAAACCTTTCAAAAATGTTTACTCCATTAAATAATTTTTATCTTTAAACACTTTTTTTAAGTACGACAAATTTAACTGATAAAAAACATTTTCAAAAGGTTTTAAAACGCAATAACAATTAAAAACTATGTTTAACCCTAGGTAAAAGTTAAAAAATCATTCACACTGTGTTTTTTTCTAAATAAAAATCATTTAACTAAATAAACCATTATAATTAAACAACAATTTTATAAAATTTTAAAACTATAATGTTCAAATAACACATTTTAAAATATACAAGTCAATATTAAAATAAATTTCAGGAAAATTTAATTTTAAACGATTTTTTTAAAATACGTATATATTTGGACGGGTGTTGAAAATTAGTTAGGATCCATATTTTTAGGTGCACAATATAAGACTTAACCCTATTTTTTAAGTCATAGTAAAAGTCAGTTATAAAAAGTATGATTTAACAATTAAATTGTCAAAATCCACTCCTTAATTGGTGATCTTATCGAACATACAAATAAAATAGGATTTTGCTTAATTTTTCTCTTAATCCTACTACATTTTTTAAAGTTTCTAGGAACTTAAAATATGAAAAGAATGTTATGCCTTATAAATGATTTTTTTTTAATTTAATATATACAGAGTGTTTGGGAAAATAATGTAACGTAACTTCAAGAGGTTATTCCTTGCATTGTTCTAAGCAAAAGTTTCTTATGACATATGTCCGAAAATCAGCCGTTTTGAAAAAAATTATTAAACTTATTTCTGTTCAGTTATAAAAACAATTAATTTTGCACCTTCATTATTTAAAATCATATGCCTAATAGCGTAAAATAAATCAATACATCATATTTATTAATTAACTGTCTCTAAAAAAATATTTTTCTTGTTTATTAACACAATTTTCAAAGAAAAACAAAATCCCTCACACAGTTGGCAACATCGTACGCGATATGGTGTTGGTAGGCAAAAAATAAATACCTACGTCGGGAAAAAATTGTTTGATAGTTTCTTGCATGCATCCCCCTGGTTTTTGAAAATGTATGAAAAGCAGTAAGTCTTGATGGCATTAAAATATTGATAATTTAGCGCGAAACAGTAGCTACATTTCATGGCGAAGAAGGCTGAGTAGGCTAAACCTTAGGAAGGCGTTTTATAGGGGCGGCAGATTTTTTTTTTTGGTCTTCAAAATTATTTTTCAAGGAAAAAGGATAAAAATAGGGGCGGCGAAAATTAATAGTCTAGGGGCGGCATATATGTAAATGCGCCTCTGTTTTAGGCATTTTTAGATGTTTTGCATTCCCCTGGCTATTGAGAGAAGCAAAAGGAGAGGATAAAAAGGAAAGAGGACAAGATAGACGGTGTTTCATGAAAGAGGACCTTTTAATGCTTTTTTTCTACTTTGCACCCCCTGGAAGGCATCCTGCCGGCGCCTATGGTTTCTTGCATACATTAATGCAAGTAATGTTTACCCGTGCGTGCATTTTGATACGCGAGTATAACGATATGGGTACGATATGCTTTTTATTTACAAAGAGGCTCATTACAATTTTAAAGAAACTAGACGCATTTACGAAGAACGTTTTCTTGATCGAAGGCTACCACCTAGAAGAAACATTTGTAGAAGACTCTCTAAAGACTAGAGAATATTGTGACTGTAATAATACATTTAACTGTAAATTTAAGTGATTTACGAATGTTGTGCTTTTTTCTGTTTTTGGTGCATCTCATCGTTTAAAATAAGTTACAGATAATCTTGGATATTAGATGGTGTGTATCGCCACGTAACTTTTCTTTTGAGTGAATAGTAATATACTGAAAGCGTTATTAAATAAAAAATTATAACAATTCGATGAATTAGTTGCTCTCCTCATGCGCTCGTATCCCTGTTATGTTGCAACGTTGCCAAATGTTTGGGAAAATTTAATAATTTACGAGTCAATTTTCTCGAAAACGATTGATTTTTGATATAACTTGTTATGAAATTTTTGTAAAATAATGCAAGGGATCACCTCTTAAGTTACGAACATTATTTCCTTTACACCCGTATAAAATATGACTTTATTTTTTCCAAATCGCCTGTCTATACTTTGTGTGTTCAGCTTTTTTACAACATTATATTGTATTTTGTGCAACAAAATAAAAATTTAATTCGCATCCCAAAAATGCAGTAGATATCTTTTAAGGAATGTGTGCTTAAATGCTTTACTTAATAAAATTTCATTGGATATATAGTTTTTTACAGATATTTAGCTTATATTTACAAAAAAACTATAAAAAATCAAAACATTTACATTATACAGTCAGTTTTTTAAAACCTGTTCATTCGTTTCGGAAATGGCACTGCTCCTGCTATTAGAACCTTTTAGATGGACTTGTATTTAGACAGGTTTAATCATTTCTATTTATTATTCTACATTCTTTTAAAATTCTTCACTCGCAGTATAAAAATATATTTTTCTTAATTACTTAAATTTAGCTAATTTATTTAATAAAAACTACGGACATAAATAACCTAATATTTAGATGCCTATAATCGCATTAATGGCAACTTTTCGCTTTTCGCTACTCTGCACGCATGCGTATTGAAGAGGCATGGCCAGTACCGGACTTAAATAATTCTACAAGAGTAAAAATTTTTTTATACATGGCATTAGTAAGGTTCATGACGTAAATAATAAGGCGTGAGGAAGAATCATGGCAAAATAATCTTAGTATTTTACTCTTTCTTAGGAAGTGATTGACGTTAGAATTAAAACAAAAAGAAATAATTTAGGTATATTGTCAAACGGAAGATAGGAAATCCTATGTAAATTTTAAGGGGGCTAATTATTGGCTCCCTGCACCTCATATAACATTTTTGCCGGCAAGGCATTGGCAAAAAAGTATCAAAAGACATCAAAATGGACAATTGATCGTTATTAGGCCACGTGTTGCATAAAATGTGATGGCATCCATTAATAAGTTATGATGAAAAAATACGTTTAGGATAATGGCATCCATCATTAATAAGTTATGCTAAAAAAATGCATTTAGGATGATGAGATCCATCATTAAAAGGTTTTGGCAAAAATATGCCTTTTAGATGATGGCATTACATTATTTTTTTCCTAATGACAATAAAATGCATTTTTGCCGTCCAGGGAACTAAAATGTTCATAAATAATGCACATGCATAATGTGTGTTTATGTACAGGGTGTATCATATAAAATTAAATACTATAATTTTGGAAAAACCATAAGAGATACAATAAAAATACTAAAAATACATTTCACTGAACAACTTCTGCATTTAACTTTTTCTTGTATCTCTTATGGTTTTTCCAAAATTATAGTATTTAATTTTATATGGGACATATTCCATATGTACATAAACACACATTATGCATGTGCATTATTTATGCACATTTTAGTTCCCTGGACGGTAAAAACTGCATTTTATTGTCATTAGGAAAAGAATAATGTAATGCCATCATCTAAAAGGCATATTTTTGCCAAAACCTTTTTAATGATGGATGCCATCATCCTAAATGCATTTTTTCAGCATAACTTATTAATGATGGATGCCATCATCCTAAATGCATTTTTTCATCATAACTTATTAAAATGCCATCACATTTTCTGCAACACGTGGCCTAATAACGGCCAATTGCCCATTTTAATGTCTTTTGATACCTTTTTGTCAATGCCTTGCCGGCAAAATGTTATATGGTATTGATCTCTTTATCTTGCATTTTTCTGTAAAATGTACAGGGAAGCAATATTTAACCACTTTAAAATTTACATGGATTTTCTATGTGTTGCTTGGCGACGCACCACCCGGTATAAATTTCTAATTAATTCACTATATCCCACCCATCATTTATGGCATAACCTTTTCGGACATCCTGTATATTTAGCGCCTGAAATCTTTTATTTTCCATTTTAATCCAGTCTACACAGCTATAATATCCGTAGTTTTCATTAAACACTCTTTATCTACACCTCTTTAACTGAAAAGCTTAAATTTGATATTAAACTGATAAGTTTAAACCTTTTTAATAATATTCATATACATCACAGATGGACTTTCATTCGTGTTTTTTTAAAGGACGTTCGGAATGCTTTAACATCATTAACAATACTTTTTTAAATACCTACACAGTTCATATAATACTTTTACAGGGGAAAAATAAATAATAGATAATTTTAGTATCCTACTAGGAAAACTGCGCGTTCAGTTATTAGATAGTGGACTTTTTGGTTTCTATGTATAAAAAAAACAGCATTTTTATCGGAGTTTAAGAAGAACCCTGTATCAGCAGTCCTCCTCCACTAACTTTTGGGTGTCCTTACCCGTATCGTGAGGTTGCTGGGTTTGTTTCTTTGTGTCTCACTGACAGTGGTGGAGATGATCTAAAAATAATGACATTATTTTAGTTTTTTAGATTCGTTCAATCGAAGTATAAATTGTACAGAAAACATTATGTCTGGCGCATTCGCCATTTACAATGGAATATGCTTGGGTTTCAAAGGCAAACCGTTTGGTATGTTGTCTGGCGCATTCGCCATTTACAATGGAATATGTTTGGATTTCCAAAGGCAAACCGCTTGAGTAAAGACCACTATTGCGTACACAAAACACTTAAACTGCCCTCAGACTAAGTGAAACTTATGATAACGACAGGTTGTATAGACAGTATTACAGACAATCAGGTGCAACAAGTTGCATAGATTTTTGCCCAAAGACACATTAAATCTAAACATAAATCATTCGTAGAGATTTTCAAGTGCAATTCATTGTCATTTGGGGATATAAAACAATTTTATTTGTAGACATTTTTATCCTTTCAGAGACTACCAAGAAAAATTATGGCGTCGGTGTCGCTAGAAATCGACTATGAAAAAGAAGTTAGGAAAAAATAATTTGTTATTGCAGTACGACCTAATTCAGAAATTTACTATACTACAAGGTTTTGTATACCCATGAACCAAAAATAAAACTTAATTTGTTTCTAAAGTCAATACCAAGTACAGGGTGTCCGGAATTCCGTTCGTATATTTAAGGGGTGATTCTACACAAAAATATATAAAAAAGGGTATATGAACATATGTCCTAAACGTCTTAGTTTTTGAACTACAGGGTGTTAAACATTTTTAAAAAATTGTGTTTTTTATAATAACTTTTATACCAATTTAGATATTTTAAACAAATTTGGGGGACGCCTCCTATGCACCAAAAGACATTTTTTGGCATACAAGAAAAAAAATATTTTTCAAGTGTCGTTCATAAGGGATTTAAGGTAAATATTTTTTAGAAAAAAATAGTACGCCACTGCATTTTCTAAAATAAAAATATTTTTCAAAATGCCCATTAAGTTTAACACAAATTTGATCTCTTGACTTTTTTCAGTTGATGCACGGTTTTCGCGTAAATAAATAAAAACCATTTCAACGGTCGAATCTATTTGAGTTGTGCAACCTGTCGTACAACCAGTTGCATAGTCTGTGGGCTGTTTTAAAGAATGGCGACGACCTTACCGACGACTTACCTATGAGTGACACTTGAGGGTGCTATAACAGCACTCGGTGGTTCTGTGAAAGTTTCAGACTTTGTTTTTGGTACTTCTGATGGAACTTCATAGAGAGCTGGAAAAAAAACGAATATTTCAATTAAAAATTAATGATATAATATATATATATATATATATATATATATATATATATATATATATATATATATATATATATATATATATATATATATATATATCATCCGTCCGATGGTATGACCTCGTCATACACACGGCACAACGGCGTCAAAATATATATCCGGACGCCGCCATTGTGTATGGCACCGTATGGCCTGTATATATATACACAGGACCTCGCCATACACAACGGCGTCCGCATATATATTTTGACGCCGTTATGTAGGGCGAGGTCCTGTGTATATATATATACAGGGTGTTTCCTAACTACGGTACGAAACTTAAGGGAGTGATTTCTTATGTCTTTTTATGAAAAAAGTTCCTATAAACACACAAAAAATTCGAAATTTTTAAATATTTTGAAAATCTCCAAACCGATTTGAATAAAATTCGGTTTACTAATTTAATGTAATAAGGCACTTTAAAGCTTTACCTAGATTAAGACAATAGAGCCCAGTGACGTCTCAGTGGGCAATACAACCAATATTATTAAGAAAAAAATACGCCACTGACTTTTTATAAAGCAGAAATACATTTTCCAGATTAAGCAATAAATGATGCAACTTTTTAGTCTCTTGTATTTTTATCATATCTCGCTTCGTTTACGAGAAAAAAAAATTGAAGTCATTTTTAAAGAAATTAAAAAAAATATATTTTTCTCGCAAACGACGGTAGGCACGGAAAAAAAACAAAAGACTAAAAAGTTGAATTGTGAATTGCTTAATAAGAAAAAAATATTAAGAATTTATAAAATGTCAGTGGCGTATTTTTTTGACAATAATATTGGCTGTGGTGCTCACTGAGACGCCATTGGACCCAATAATCATAATCTAGGTAACAGGCTTTACAAACGCCTTTTTACATTGAAAACTGTCTTAAATATTATCCAAATCGGTTAAAGACTGCCTAAGATACCGACTTTTTTGAAAATTTTAATGGCCTGTATCTCAGAATTAAAACAAGTCCAAACATATGTTTATAGAAACTTTTTTCATAAAAAGACAAAGAAACCACCCTTTAAATAAGTTTAAGTTTTGTACCGTAGTTAGGAAACACCCTGTATATAAATAGTGTGCTTTCTAAATTTTAACAGCTTTTGCACTTCATAAAAATTGTTTGTATAAAAAGTACCAAATAAAACAGCAGCATAAAAACCATAGAATTATTTGTTTACTATTAATATTGAGTGTGCCTTATGACTAAAACCATCAGCGTGATTTTGATTTTAACTAATGCAATCTTATTTTTCACCGAGCGGTATCAGCGAATTTTCATAAATTTCCTCCTGCTACTACCGCAACCGACAGAGAAACAATAGAATTGGTAATAATAATATATGTTTCCCTTTTTAACTTTCTAAAGCACGAATATGTGCTTCTTTCCTTTGTTTTTAATTAATGCATCATGCATTGCAATATAAGGCCAATTTCAAATGCAGCCGTGTAGAATAAGATCGATTCGATATTTAGACAGGTTTTGAATAGCGATAGATTTCTAATTGTTTATAAGGATTTAATAATTTTATGGGTTGGTTTACAAAAATGAACTATGTTGGTGGATCATTGACCAAATGACCCTATGGGCGAGCCCAAGGTGCTTAGAGAGAAGGTGGCCCCACTTTTATTTGACAGTTAATAGATGTGACGTCAAAGGTATCCTTTGTTCAAAAAATGTCGTTATTTCTTTATTGTTTGTAAATATTGTGTTATTCGTGTTTATATTTGTGAGTAAATAGTGGATTAAAAAGACTTTAACAATTGTGTAAACTATATTTTAAATTTTAATTTGGTTAAAAAGGACTAATGACGTCAAATATATCAGCTGTTTACTGTCATATCGAATGTTGAGTCCACGTTCTTTGTATGCACCTTGGGGCGAGCCGTGCCTAATTAACAACAGAAAACCCAAAATATTCTTACCTCCACTACCATTGCCAACCATTTCTGGATTATTCTGGACCGCATCGTACATAGGATTGTGGAAATCCCTATTTTTGCTGTTGACAGGGTCCAGACTGTAAGCGACATCGAGTGGTTCAGGTTGACCGCCTGACCCGCTGAAATTATTTCCACCAAATTCAACGTTGGTACCTTGCCTGAAGGATACACTTTGACTGCTCGCTAGAGAACCAAGACCACCTCCCAGGCCTTTGCCACTGTAATAAAAAATATAAGTGAAGTAGAAAGAAAATAAGGTTAAGTTAATTTTTAGGTTTGATGATGAATATTTAGTGAATATCTAGGAAACGAAACGTTTCCAACAAAAAATCTTAGTTAATCATTAGTATTTCTTGCAAATTCTGTTTAAGATTCGTGATTAGCGCCCAAAAAATTTTTGCCGCAACCATGTATACACATAGTGAAGTAAAACTTTGCAATTTAATGAAAAAGGTGTGTTTCTCCAATATCAAGGGCTATTTTAAATTTAAATCAGAGTTGTGTGCAAAAATAAAAGGGAATATAGTAAAAATAGGGTTATTTTCATTTTCAAGTTTGATGCGCGACAAAAAACACCCCTATAGAAAAGAATTACCGATATTTCTTATTTACCTACGTAAAAACTATTCTAATACCAAAAACCTGTAATCGTTGCTAATACCAAATCTTATTTTAAAACCTAAATTTGACTAATAAGCACATTCCTACTATTGTCTGAACATCACTAATTTTAGTAATTATGGTTGCCTATCTGTCGAAAACATTCGGCACAAATACAAAACGCAAATGGCGTTCTCTAGACGCTTTTTGTTACCTTTAAAAAACTGAGCAAAACTTTAAATTTTCCTAAAAGTTGGAATTAAAGTAGTCCTTGTGTTTGGTGGTTTCATGTTACTCAATTAAATTGTTTTTAATCATTCGGTTACGCGGCGTGTTTACCAAAGACTAACATTAAAATCGGTAAGTAAATTTAATAAGGTATTTATATTTTTATTCTTGTTTAACTTTAAAAACTTGCATTTTTAAATGACAGACAGTGATTGAATGTTGTTAATATTTTGGAAAATGTTCCATTCTCGATATATCTATCATTAAACTTGAAAAACAAATTTATCTTATTTTCACAATACTCCTCCTTTTTACACATAATTCTTGATTTAAACCCAAATTGGCTTACAGTATTTTATAAACACCTTTTAAAAACCTGTTTTTTATTCATTATACACATTTTTCCTTTAAATTGCATCTTATTTCAATCGCAGTACTTATGTCATACTTTGCAAATTGACGAAAAAATGTGGAAAAATATATATATATATATATATATATTATATATATATATATATATATATATATATATATATATATATATATATATATATATATATATATATAAAAATAGGTTTAACTTTAAGCTGTTTTTACCATATTGGATAATTGTCTAGAAAAGTGGAGCAACTCCGATTTTGACGAAATTTTGGTATACCGGGGTTTTGTGGCGCTGATCACGAATAATTTTTTTCGGAAACGTTTCGATCCCGATATATTCGTCATCAAAATTGAAATTTAAACTATCCTTATTTCTACTTTATTTCCCATCTCTTTTGCACAAAATTCCTGATATAACACTAAATTGGAACACAATATTTCATTTAAATAAAAAGTTCACTTTAAATCAAGTCCAGCGAATTTAGTGGTAGTCCTATATCAAGAATTTTGGGCAAAAAGAAGGTGGAATATAGTAAAACTAAACATAGTTGGAATTTCAACTTTGATGACAAATATCTCAAGATCAAAACGTTTCAGAAAAAAATTATTTCTGATTCATGATCAGCACCAGAAAAAACCCCGTATACCAGATTTCATCAAAATCGGAGTTGCTCCTACTTTCTAGACAATTACCAAATATTGTAAGCCAATGTAGTGTAAAGCGGCCCACAGACGATTAATATTATTGCGCAAAATTTCATATTGTACAATATTATTGACAGTCTGTGGTTTATATTGAGAGATTGTACAATATATTGTGCCAATCAAAACGGGTTTGATTTTTATTGTGCAATAGTGATTTATTGTGCTTAGTTTTCAAATACGAAAGATTATAACAAATATGGGTTCAAAAGCAATAGAGAAAGAAATAAAGGTTCTTTTCTTATTTTCAAACATGTTTCAAGCTGCTACTTTTTTCTTATCCATGTTTTTACCGGTAGTTACAAAACAAAACTGGTTATTGTGCAATATATTAAATATAGTCTTTGCATAAATATATTGCACTGTTTGGGGACGACTAGCAATATTACTGTACAATATTTTACCCAATAATATTGATCGTCTGTGGGCCCCTAAAAACTTAAGAATTCCTTGCAAAAGAAGGGGAAATACCACGTGTCAATGATTTGATTCGACAAGTCATAACTCCTCGAATGTTTGACATATCAAAATGAGACTTGGTATAGGTAAATGGTGTAAGCAGATGAGATTTTACATATATTTTACACTTTTTAGTCACTTCCGGTTTGGCCCGAAATGGCTCCAACTTTGAATTTTTAAATGGAGCACCCTATATATTTTAATATTTTTGGGTTTCTAAAGCAATTCTAAGTCAGAATGTGACATTTTAAAAAGATTTTAAGCCTACTTGATTTTTTTAGCGACATTTTTAATATTGCTTCTAGGTGGACATGAATGGGTGCAAATTAATCTAGTGACCCTAGGTGATGTTAGAAAAATACAATCGCAAAGTTTTTAGCTATTTATGTATCAAGGGCGTTACTAGGACTACAAAGCCCTGAAGGTAGAAATAGCCCGAGGGCCAGAGGCCCTCGGGCTATTTCTGACCTTCAGGGCATTATATTCCAGTAAAGCCCGTGGTGCATACAATGCTTTATGTTTTACCCAAAAAATAGTTTTTCAATGACTAATTACATTATTTATTCGCAATATAAAAAATAAGTTGCACCTGTACCTGTATACGTAAGTAGATAATGACTGGTGTTAAGTTTGACTTTGATGTTTCTATCAGTTAGTCAGTTGGCATTTTTTATTTAACGATTTGCTCAAAATGGAAAAAATTCCACAAAATATTAGAGAAAAGGCCATAAAAGCGAGCGAAAATCTTTTGCCAGTTAAATCAAGGCAACAGTATGATCGGGAATATGGCGTATTTGGTATTTGGAAAGATGCGAACGCAATTCTTCAAATAACCGAAACCGTTTTAATGGCATATTTTCAGGAACTGGTAAGTTATTGATTTTATTTTAATACCTATGTTTGTATAAACTTGATCTTTATTGTGAGAGAAATAAAATTGGATAAGCAATAAAATTTCCATATTAGCGCATTAGGGCATTATCATAATGCCCGCTTATAATGCCCTAGGTGTGATAGCAGGTATTATTGCTACCATAACATATTCCGTTTCTAAGGTATTACAGATCAATAATAGATGGGTAAAACATAAAGTATCTAATATGAAAGATAGAAATAAAACAATTTGACAAATTGACATTTTAGCCATCTAGATGTACCTAAAACTACAAATATGTAGGCGTAAATTTGTTTCTAAATGTGAAATCACCATTTAGAATTGTCTTAGGAATCCAAAAATGTTAAAATATACAGGGTATTCCTTTTAAAAATTTAAAATTTGAGTCAGTTCCAGTTAAACCGGAAGTAACCAAAAATGAGGAATATGCGAGAAACTCCTGTTTTTATACCATTTACTCATACCAAGTCCCATTTTGCTATGTCTAATAATCTAAAAGTTATGACTTGTCTGAACATCTCAAGAACAAAACGTTACCGACTTAAAATTCATTTAGTTTCGGAATCAGCGACTTAAACAAAAAAAAATCAATTATTTTAATGCAAAACATTCTGCAGCTTGTATAAATTAAAAGTTTAATTTTTTATTAAAGAAAAAACATTATTATATTTTATAGCGCAAACACTATAAAAAAATGCCGAAAATAAAATGCTGGGGTAGTGTTTAGGATTGAATTTAGTATTATTTGGGAATTATTAGACAGCTTCCTAAACTTAAGCAGGCACTATCAACAAAACTTTGTATTTAAAAATACAGGGTGATTCAAAAATCGATCACGAAACTAAAGGGCTTGACAAAATAAGGGTAAAGCTTCATATACATTTTTTCAAAATGTTATTCGTTTTCGAATTACAAGCCGTCAAAGTTCAGTTTTTATTTTGGTTTTTTCGCCATATTGCATTTATTTTTTAACCAGTCCAGTTGATATTTGGCACACAAATCTTTGCAGCTTTGCAGATTCTAAAATTTTAAGATAAAAGGACTTTTTTAAATACCGCCTGAGGGCACTTTATCTGAAACTTAAAATTTATTTACATCATAACTTTTTATTTTGACAGATATCGCAAAGCTGGGGGCGCCATTTTATAGACAATCAAAAACAAAAAGGGTACTCTTTATTAAAGTCGATAAACCTAACCGTTTAGGCACCAATAGACATCAAAGTTTTCATCAATTTCAATCAAATTACCTACATACATACAGGGTGTCCAGTAACTCAACCGACAAACTTTACGGGGCGATTCTACAACAGAAAATAAGAAAAAAACTTCATATAAATATATGTCCTAAACGTTTTTGAATTACGGTGTGTTAAATATTAAAAAAAAACGTTTTGCTTGTAACTCGAAAACGAATGAAATTTTGATAAAATTTATATGAAGCTCTACCCTTATTTTGTCAAGTAGAATCACCCCCTTAAGTTTCGTGATCAATTTTTGAATCACCCTGTATAGACATCCCAAAAGTACTTGGCTCTGCCCCTAACCTTAGCTACAACACAATCAGTTATATTTATAGTTTTAATATACTTACAATGGTCTCTTTCTAATGAAGAACCATACTCCAGTAGCAGCTCCAAGTATCAATAAAATAACTACTATAGGGATTACTACTGCTGTGGCAGTACCGCTGGCACCGCTGCTGCCATGTGCAACCAGTATGTCGCAGTACTGTCCTTGGTAATTCTGCAAACATTCGCAGAATAGTTGGCCGTTGTCATCTTCTCTGCACAAACCTCCGTTTTGGCATTCACAGATTCGTGGAAGAGGTCTTTCTGGCTCTGAAACCAAGGCGTTTTATTTAAATATATGAAATAAATGCATTGTAGTAGGAATTTGTCATGTTTTAAAGACTTAAACTTAAAAAATAATTCCAAAAATACTGATTTACATTACAAATTGTTGAATCATCCACCCCTTTGCCAGATTTAAGTTCCTTTAACTATTAGCTGTTCTCACACCCAAGAAATTCTTGCATTTAACGGTTTTTATATAAGCGCCATGTTTATTAAAAAAATACTTAAAATAGGTATTACAAACCTGTAGGTGCATCGCATATAATTTCAGCTTTGGTCTTGTGAGATGGCATCACTGAAGAATCGGGGCAGGAACATCTGTAACCATTCGGAACAATCAGGCACAAGTGGGAACACTGGTTGTTTCTGCAAGCGTTTGGCAACGTTGTATTGTATCTTAATTCGTGCAATACTAAAAGAAAACAAAAATTTAATATTAAAGTAATTATTACACATTTACAACTATATTTTTTACAGGTTGTCACTCCTTCCTATTAATTATATTTTTAAGGAATGTATGCGTAAAAAAATTCATACCACCCTATAAGCTTTTTAAAATATATATAATATTTAGTTTTTTTCGTTTGCCTAACCATTTTTGTAGGTGAGCGAATGTCAAGGTCTTTTTAAATTTAATATAAAAATTATGATTTTTCTTGTCACCAAAATATTACCTTTGATACTGGACGGGTTAAGTAGATCCCTTTGGACGGTTACAGGAACTCCTCTACCAAATTTATCTTGTTTTATAACTTCTCCCGTATCTTTGGTTATCCAGTAAAGATTGTTCTCAAACAAGTCCAAGGAGATTGGATGCTTTAACATTTCTCCCTTTAAAATTACTTTTCTCGAGGAACCTGTAATAAATATAACCATTAAAGAAGATTTGGCGCCTTTAAAGTCCAGATCTAGCACCGTGTGAATTTGGTGCGTTACTTACCATCCATTTTCATCGTTTCGATTGTGTTCAGTTTGGTATCCACCCAGTACAGCATGTGTCCCATGGCATAGTCTATCGCCAACCCGGTAGGATGTCGTATTTCGTCTGTAATTAATGGCCGACGTTTCGAACCATCCATCCACGAGACCTCGATTTTGGGTGCGGAGCCGGAATCCGTCCAGAACATTTTTCCCAGTTGTGGATCCACCACTACAGATGTGGGATATTCCAGGCCTGCGTTTACCAACGCTCGTCTGTAGCGACCGTCAGTTTTGGCAACCATTATACGACCTGGAATAAAATTTTTGTTGCTTTAGCCATGGTTTTTGACTTTATGAACCATGTAGTAGATTTAGTCTACCACCAATATCCTAAATTAAAACATGACACTTAGGAGTGGTGTGAACCTAGTAACTCAGCTGCAAAGCAGGATATAGATCCAGGAGTCCACTAAGAAAGTTTTGTTTTTGGATTTTAAAAGATATTTTGTTTGTCTAATTGTTCCAAAATGGAAGATTTGCACAGATTTTTCTTGTATCATTTTTAATCAGCTGTAAGTAAAAATTCGTTATCTGGTTTACAGACATGAAAAATATTTTTAGATAATACAAGCATCTTTTTGCAAAGCTGAAAATCTCATCATATTTGCGAGATTTACTTTGATTTCAGGAATACAATTCACTAGATCACTAAAAACAATAAACTAAAGTTCAGAAAGTTCATATTGAATAGAAAAATTTATTTTTACTCATAAAGTCATAAACATAAACTAACAGAACCCCCATAAAAAGGTTTTAAAAGTGTCCTTATCATAAAGTCCATTTCATTACTGGCCCAGGGACTAATACGTATTATTAATGTTTGATTTCTGCCAATTAAGTTGCTTACCCTTCGGTTTAGATCCCGCTCTATCAGTCTCAGCCCAGTACAAGTTATCAGCTATCCAATCAACGGCTATAGCCGTCGGTTTAGAACTGGCCTTCATTTCCAAGTCCTGGGCGTAGCCGGCCTTCACCTTTCCATTAAGTGCCTCAGGTAGGTAACTCCTCTTTATGGTCTTATCATAGGAATCCGCCCAAAAGATCATATTGGTTTGTGGGTTGTAATCCAGCGTTTCAATACGTTTTTCTTCGCTAATAATGCCTTTTTCGTCTTGAAGACGGAGATCTAGAGCTCTTATTTCGGGTCCATTGGCGAAAAGAAGTTCCATATTTTCTTTGTCAGCTCTGGGTAGAAAAAAGATATTTTAGATCTTAAAATTGGTGATTCTTTTTTGTAACTTACCTGCATACTCCAGAAAGCTGATCGGACAACTTAAACCCGTTCTTACATGAGCAGGAGTAAGTTCCATTAAGATTTGTACAGACTTGTGAACAGTGATGTGTGCCAGTTGAACATTCGTCCACGTCTAGACAGACTTTTCGATTGTCTTTGGAAATTATGTAACCCGGGTAACAGGAGCAAATGTAGCCTCCGCCTGTGAGGTTCATGCAGCTATGTTCACAACCTAAAAAAGCATCAGTGAAAGATATTGATAGGAACAAACGTTCCATTTAAATAATAAATTTAAAAAATGAGAAGAAACTTACCTCCTCTGGTTAGATCGGTGCAAACATTATTGTGATGACAGCCCAGTTCATCTGAGCTGTCGCCACAGTCGTCAGCAAAGTCGCAGATCTGTTTTTTGTCAATACATTTATCGTTAGCACACTTGAATTCGGTAAACGCGTTGCAAGGTTTGCTCTTTTGGCGCACATCGTAATGTTGTTTTCGTCGCTGCCATCGCCGCAATTGTCAACGCCATCACAAAGTTGGTATCTGCAATAATATTGATAATGTTAGACTTGTTAATAAAAATAAGGATTTTCACTCTCCAAGAATAAAAACAACATCTTACCTAGGAATACATTTATGATTGGCACATTGGAACCTTTTCAAGCTCACGCAGTTAAAGTTGGAGCACAATGATGGAGCTTCGTCTGAATTATCGCCACAGTCATCGGAACCGTCACATAGGTCTGCCTGACTGATACATAGGTGGTTATCGCATTGGAACCTGGATTCGGGACAATATCTACCTCCTGGATATCTGGGAGGACAATTTAATTCATCGGACATATCTCTGCAGTCTCTGTCACCATCGCAACGGAAGTAGGATGCTATGCAGTGGCCTGAGGCACACTGGAAGGTTCCTGAAATAGTATTAAATAATTTTTTAATTAACCCTTATTTAGTTGGAATGAATGTTATCAATCAATAATACTACTTTCTGGGACTTCCATATATATTTTTCTTCAACCGTTTTTAAATGATAACTAAAATTACTCTTAAGAAATTACGACTTATATACTATGCGTTGTCCAACGAAGCTTGACCAATTTTTCACGGGTCAGCTAGACATTTTGAATGTCGATACTGCTTACTAAATACTTTTTTGTCGTTTTAATTTACATCAGTTTTCTTTAAAGTTCCTTCTTTTCCAGTGATCTTTTTTATGAATAATTTTAACCTCCGACCACTGTATGTGGTGATGTTTAGACCATAAACCGTGAAAAATCGGTCATGCTTCGGTGAGCAACGCATAGTATATAAGTCGTATTTTGGTAAGGTTAGTTTTAGTTATCACTTGATTAAAAACGGTTGTAGATAGATACCATCCTGAAACGTCGTGTATCAAATAAAAATAAAGACAAGGGAAGTCCAAGAAAGCAGTATTAAAAACATAACATTACAACACTTTTAAAAAAACTAATGTTATTAATGTTCTTACCATTCTTGCACTGGAATCCACTACATCCAATCTCATCAGAGTTATCACCACAATCATCTTCATGATCACATCTCCACCTGGATGATATGCACTTGCCATTGCCACATTGGAACTCAGATTCTGAGCACTGTCTGTAAACTCCCTTGCACATATCATCGACTTCATCACTGCCATCGCCGCAGTCATCGGAGAAGTCGCAAGTCCATTGCTTGGGGACGCATCGGTTGTTTTTGCATTTGAAATCGGTTTCTGGGTTGCAGGTGGGACAATTTTCTGGTAGTTCATCCGTGTTGTCGCGACAGTCGTCTTTACCGTCACAGAAGAGCCATT
This sequence comes from Listronotus bonariensis, assembly GCA_014170235.1. Classification (NCBI taxonomy): domain Eukaryota; kingdom Metazoa; phylum Arthropoda; class Insecta; order Coleoptera; family Curculionidae; genus Listronotus; species Listronotus bonariensis. Next base: position 46,255 of record JACEGR010000377.1, on the reverse strand, counting down.
TTGGAATGCATCTGTAAGAGAATAATACTGTTTAGTAAAGATATTAAAAATTGGATGTTTTAAATACCATGTAAATCCTGTTTTAGTTTCAGAAAATATCTACCTGTTCCGAGAAGAACATGTATACTTTTTTAATATTGTCTTTTTATAAGCTTACCTATAATTAGATCTTCCAGGACATCTTTGCCATCCAGTTGTACAATTCCTCTGTCTGCACATGTAAGCTGGTTCGTCCGAATCATCTCCGCAGTCATTGTCGAAGTCGCACATCCATAACTTGGGAATACATTTGCCATTCTTACAAGCAAATTCGGTTTCTTCATCGCACTTTCTGTTGTTGCACACTTGTGGGTCTTCGTCGGAACCGTCTTTACAATCTGCGTCGCCGTCACATTTCCAGCTGTTGAGGATGCAGCGACCATTCGATCTAAAACATTTTTAGAAAATTAAATAAAAATTTCTACAGCCAAAATACCAAATAACATTAGGAAAAAATAACATTCTGAAATGTTAATTTTAATGTTGTACTTACTTGCACTTCATTTCAAGTTCGGGACACTCCTTGTCACAGTTTTCTTCATCAGAATTATCTCCACAATCATCTGTACCGTCGCAAATCGTGGCTGAAGGAGTACAATTGTTGTTTTTACACTGGAAGGTACCGTTTCGACACTGTCTTGGAGGGCAGGTATCTGGTTCGTCGGAACCATCTTTACAATCTTTTTCACCATCACACCTAAAAACATTTTACATAAAATATTAGTTCTGGTTTGGTAAGCTGCTGAATATGTAGTTGGAAATCATAAGATAGTGTTATACTTGCTGAAATATACGTCAACTTACTTCCAGAACCAAGGTATACATTTTTCGTCTGTGCCCTTGCATTGCCACTGTCCTTCTGTGCAGTTGGCAATGCAGGTTTTGTGATCAGGAGCAAGATAAAACTGGTTTGGACAAGCACATGTAAAGCCAGTTTGACCCTCTTCTCCATATCTAAAAGATATCATTTAAGTTATAAACTTATCTCAATAACATGTATAATTTAGCTATATTAGGTCTATTCCTTTGCTAACAAAAGTGTAAACTAGTGTACACTTTTTATACATTTACATTCCTTTGTCAATAAACCGATAAAAATGCATTACACTTTTATGTTCCTTTGTTAAATTGGTTTATACTGGTGTAAATGAATAAATTTGACGTGACTTGATGTTTTGGATTTATAGGATTTAAAATGATTAAACAACGCCTCAACTTTAAAAGATTTCAAATAATAACTTGACAACATTTTTGTATGTAAAAGTAAAAATAAAAAAATCTGAAGGGAAGACATAGTAAATTGTACACTACATTTTTTACTTTTTCATTCCTGGCGTTTTTCTACACCACTCGCGTACTAAAAATCAACTGATTATTGGTACAGTGTAATTTACACTACACCGAAAACCCAAGGGATAGACCCATAATCAGCTCAAAATACACTTACCCCTCAATATTTAAGTAACTAGAGGCTGGAGGTGGTGAAATCAGACACAAATGTGAACACCCTCCATTATTAGCTCCACAAGGGTTTGAATACGGAAGTTGCCTCAATGGGTGCATGATATGAATATCGTATGGCTTGTGAGTGGTGTTTCTCAACATCTGAAGGTCTTTTCCAGTAAACTTGTTAGCTCTGGAAATCGATTTCAGGTTCCAGTCCGTCCAGTAAATATAGTCATCGAACAAAGTTATGGCGAACACATGTGGCACTGCATTTCCGGAGATAACAATATGCCTGTGACGCCCTTCTAGATCTGTAAATGCTATGTAATCCAAGTGAGCGTCTGCGAAGTACAGTCTATCAGTAAAGAAATCTATGGTCAGCGCGTTAGGCCATGCGATGTCGTCATTCCAGGTCAGGATCCTTGTAAAGTTGGAACCATCCATTCCTAGCTTTCCGATGTACGATTGCAAATGCCAAGAAGTAAAGTATAGGTATCCGGTTCCTGGATGAACAACTAAAGCTCTTGGATCAGCAATGCTAGTCTTCAAAGTCTTCCTGTTGGTTCCGCTAAGTTCAGCAACGTCCAGGTTCTTCGAGTGACGGTCTAACCAATACAGTTTCCTTCCGATCCAGTCTATAGATATTCCTTCAAGACCATGTGAATCATGTCTAATAACAGCTTCCCTTTCATTCGATCCAATGGTACTTCTAAATATCGTCTTGGCAGTGACGTCGCAGAAGTACATTTTCTGATCCAAATAGTCGAAATCCAGCGCTACTACATTCATGAGGTCCTGATGAACCAAATTGTAGACTTTAGCGTCAATAGACATGTTTCTGATGTAGTATTTGTTGGTGAAGACAAGCCATGGTTTGATTTTGTCCTTTTCTTTTACAGGTATGCTCATCGGGTTCTCTGTCGTAGAATTGATCGTTACATTTGCAGTAGAAACTGCCTGGAGTGTTGGAACAGTATTGAGAGCAGACTCCTGGAGTTTCGATGCACTCGTCGATATCAGCGCAAGCCTTGCCGTCTTGCAAAAGCCTGGAATAATAATAGTAAAGTTTTAAAATGTTTGGTAAAAAGTAAGTTAAAACGACTTACTTATATCCTTGGTTACATTCACAGTAGAATCCGGTAAGGGTATCTATACACTTATGACCGCACTGGTGAATTTCTACTTTTGCACATTCATCTACGTTGCAATGAAGAGGTTCATCTGATTCATCAGTGCAATCTGCAACTTTGTTACAAACAAGATGGCCATCAATGCATTGACCGTTGTTGCAGCGGAATTGAGATGGGTTTGGACAAGTTGTGTTTTCTTTTTCTGTAAAAAAACAACGTGGCAATGATTGAAGATTTTAAAACGAACTTACTACTTACTGCAATTAACTTCATCAGAATGATCTCCACAGTCATCTTCGCCATCGCACCGGTACTGATTCCTGATACATTTAAAGTTCTGGCAAGTAAATTCGTTAGTTCCGCACGTCTTGTACTGAGCGTTGCATTCCTTTCCTTCATCAGTACCATCACCGCAGTCATTGTCATGATCACAAAGCCAGCCCTGTAAATATAAATGATTTAAACAAAACTTTAGATGATTCTACCAGATATAAATCTGGTTATATTGGAGGACCACTTTACCTTGTTAATACACCGACCGTTGCCGCAAGTAAACTGCTCTTCACTACAAGGTTGTGGGGTGGCGCATTGGTGAATGGTCGAATTTTCGTCAGCGCCATCGATACAATCTGGGTCTCCATCGCACAGCCATTTTCTTGGAATACATTGAGCTCTGCCCCAGGCTTTATTTGCTTCACATGTAAATTCAGTTTCCTCGTCACATTTTCTGTCGTCTAAAAATAAAAATTATTGTAGCTTGGTAAGCCTGTAAACTTTGCTGATTTTGGTGTTATAAATTTTACCTATAGCAATTATACTTACTGCACTCATGTCGACTGTCTTCGTCACTGTTATCGAGACAGTCATTATCCCCATCACAAATATAGATTCTCGGAACACAATTTCCGTTGTCACAAGTAAACAAGTCTCCGAAACAAGTTCTGCCATCGCTTTTGCAATACTCTGGAGGTTCATCGGCGGCATCGCCACAGTCGTCGTCTCCGTCACAGTACCATGTTGCCGGAATACAGCGGTGGTTGGAGCATCTAAAGCTGTTCTGTGGGCAAGTTCGCTGAGCGCAATGCAATGGATTTTCGTCGGAATTGTCACCACAGTCATTGTCGCCATCGCAGAGCCAATATGGTTCAACGCATATGTTGGTGTTCTCACATTTGAGGTGTTTGGGAGGACAAGTGGTATTGTGTCCGCATCTAGAAAGAAATTAATAATATTAACAATCAAGAAAAACCTTAGTCTTTTCCTCCCTACCTTTCATGAGTCTCATCCGAAGTAATGTTATCTTTGCAGTCGTTAACGCCATTGCAAACCTGCGCCATCGGAATACACCTGTGATTCATGCAAGTAAATTCACCTGGTGCGCAAGGGGATAGTTGCAATTTTCTTCGTCCGATCCATCTTTGCAGTCGTTTTCGTGATCACATTTCCACGATTTGAAGATGCAACGCCCGTTGTTGCAGCGGAATTCGTTGGGAGAACAGGAATGGAAAGCTAAAATTATTATTAATTAATTAATAAGGTTATTTAATCTGGTTTTAAGTAAAAGTGGAATAATTCTCTTGGAGTACGTATTTCAGAATAGAAGCGTCTTAAAAATTCTTACCACAATAGTTGGTATCTTCATCAGAATTGTCCCCGCAATCATCTTCTCCATCACAAGCCCACATTCTTGAGATACATCTGCCATTGCGACAGTAAAATTTGCTGGAATCGCAGGTCAGATTCTTAGCAACGCACATTCTTCCTTCATTTACTAATTTAGTGTTATCGTCGCATCTACAGAAAATAATTAAAGTGAAAGAGAAAGGCCGCTGTGCAATTTTTCTAGGTTATTAAGTTTCTTTGATGTTTAAGCTATTAGTCCCTGGGCCAGTAATGGAATGGACTTCAAGATAAGAACACTTTTAAAACCTAGGGTGGTTCCTTTTGCCGAGTCTACCACGAATATTTATACCGCCATATATGAAAGCGGCGCTTTAACCCAGCCAGTCAATATCAAATATTTCGGGTATCGTACTGGGCGAACGTGTCACTTTTTTATCGGACAACTTTACAAAATTGTTTTACATGCATTTTTTAAAGATTGTGCCAAAGATCGTAAGGGTTACAGTCTCGTAACCCGTCTAGTCGGATACCCGAAACATGTGTTTGATTCTTATGGTTTCATGACTGTAACCCTTACTATGTTTGGCAAAATGTTTAGAAATTGCATGTAAAACATTGTGGTAAACGTGTCCGACAAAAAGTGACGCGCTCGCCCAGTTCGACACCCGAAACATTTGACATTGACAGGCTGGGTTCAAGCGCCGCTTCCATTATATGGCGGTATGAATTTCGTGGCAGACTTGTCAAAAGGAACCCCTCTAAAAGGTTTTAAAAGTGGTTCTTATCATGAGGTTCATTTTATTACTGACCCAGGGACTATGTAGAAATCTCAGTTTCTTGACACTTACCGACACTCTGGAGTAAAGTTTGGTCCAGGGTGACAACTCTGAGCGCACCCTCCATTGTTATATATGACACGGATTGACGTTGCAAAGTTGACGTTTTGCTGAATACACTTGAATGTCACGAGGGCTATCCTCAAGTCGCTTTACCTTAGATACGTTATATTAAGAATTAAACATATCAAAGAAGGTGAGGATTTAAAAAAACTTACCATTTCAATCATATTAGCTCCAGTATGTTTTTCAGCTCTGTAAACGCCTCTTAATTGCAAATCGGTCCAATAGATGTATTCTCCAAAAACAGTAATGGAAAACGGATAAATTGTAGCCGCAACCAATACTTCTCTGTTTTTACCATCAAGGTCACTTCTTTCAATTTTTTCTCGAACTGCATCAGTCCAATACAACATTTTTTCGTCGAAATCAATGGCCAGACCACTTGGTTGAGCTAGATTTTTGTCTATTATTACTCGTTTTAATGAGCCCGCCATCGTGGTTCGTAATATTTTGCCTGATGTTCCGAATTTGCCCCAATCTGTATAGAACAGAGTACCTAAAACATTTAAAAAATAGCTATAATACACTCATACATCCGCATTGATTTTTTTTGTAAAATATAAACCGAAGACTCTGCTGCTTTAAAACGTAATAGTTTAATATTCTTACCATTACATGGATCTATTACTATAGCTCTTGGTCTTTCCACTCGGGTGATCATTACCAATTCTGTGCCATCCAAATTCATGGCATAGATGCTGCGATTGGAAGAATCAGTCCAATATATTTTTTGCTGGGTCCAATCGTATGCTATTCCTTCAGGGTTAATTCCTATAAAATTAAACACTTTTAGACTTGGTGTCGTCGGCCTGACTGATCCCCTGATTTAACACCATTAGACTTTTTCTGTTAAATCATAGAATATTTATTTAATAATTTAATACACTACCTTTATTTTTTATATTAACTATATTCTTGCTGTCAGGCATGGTGGCAGACATACTGGCGATCCTTGCCCATGGTCTGATTTGAGTAAAGAGTAGTGTCTTATGTTTGTAGTCAAAATCGATGCCCACCACGTTAGTAAGATTGCCAATTGGTGAGAACGGTAGAGTGGTGGAATGTTGATCAAGATTGATAGCTCTGACCTCCGTGCGAGTAGAGAATACTAAGTATTCGTTTTCTGATTCGCATTTCCGACCTAGAAAAGGTAAATTATGTACACTTGTAGAATTTTAAACATTCACAATATTTAGAACTTCTTATTTTATAAATATATCTTACGTACCATCAGCAGCAATATTTCCTGTGGCACAATCGCACTTGTACGTTCTGGTAATACCTCCTGGTGCATCAGTGGGGAAAGAAAAGCACAACTGTTCACATCCACCGTTGCCAAACTTCCTGCAAGGATTGCTGTCATCTGTAGGCTGATTAGTTATATCGAAAATTGCAATATCGCGGAGTTTATCGAGGTTTGTTCGGACTCTTGTTGGAATGGAAGTGTTTCCTGGTAATTTCGAAGCTTTGAAGACAGCTCGTAGGTTCCTATCTACCCAGTAGATGTCGCTCTTGTAGACGGCAATGCCCATTGGGTTGGGTAGGTTTCGTCTAAAAAAAAATAATTTAATTTAATTTTTTTATTAGTGTATATTAATTAACAAAAGCTTACCTAATAACCTGTCTACTTCCACCACTAAACGAAATTCTTTGAATCATATCGAGCTTCGCATCAACCCAATACACATCGTGTGTATTCATATCTATTGTTGAGATCTCTAGGATTACTGATTCCAGAAGTAACCAGTGACACCCATCCAGATCCATCCAGGTTAGCTTTTCCAATTCGTGGATACTGGCCGTAGTCGATCCAGTACAAGATTCTCTTAATCGGATTGACTGCTAGCTCTCTTGGTTGCGTCTGTGGTGGTTTTAACGAGGACTTTCCTGTTCGTACCATCCAGCCAGCAGACTTCAAGGTAATTTTCGTGAGGAAAAACGTTGGTAAAGTACAAATTTCCCGCTATCCAGTCGATCGCAAGACCACGGATACCGTTGCTGCCTATACCGTCCTTGATTATGTGCTGCATTTCTGAAAATAGCACATTTGATTAGAAATGAACTTTTGAAAATGTATTAATAGTTATTTTTCTAACAAGTGCGCAAAGAGATACTTTTCCGCACGCAAAAGTAGTTGGACGAACGACGCAAAGCAAAACGGGAAGCTGCAGCCAAAACAATCAGCATCCACACATATCGGTCTACGGAGAATGAATAGCCCAAGTCCCAGAATTTAAGTATCTGGGCAGCTGAATTAGCAAGGATCGGAATCCAGATATAGAAGTAAGAGCTCGTATAGAAATGGCTAGGGCAAGTTTCCTAAAAATGCGAAATCTCCTATGCGATAAATCACTAGACCTCCAGATCAAAAACATGTATGTCATGTATTTTCTATACTTTTGTATGGAGTTGAGGCATGAACCCTAAAAGCTAGCACCATGGCATATTGGTGTGCAAAGTAACTACTTGGTGCACGCGAGTACAAAAAACATGTTTAATGATTAATTCAGTATAAACAAAAGGCGAAAAGACCTAGGTCGATGACCTTTTGGATAGTTTTCGTTCAATACAAAAAGGTTTAATAAAAATAGTTGTAGTTACCTGTGCCGTTAGGTCTGATTCTGAAAATACCATTCCAGAACCCACGATTAAATTCCACCCAATAAATCCAATTTTCCGCATAGTGGACGTCAACATGTAAAATATGGTGGCCCAAACCCGTAATGGGGACCATAGCTTCAGAAGAGTCTTTCAGGCTGTAGCCTCTTGCCTTATCCAACTGGGTAACGACAGCGAACGTTTTATACGGAGAACAGCTAATTTCATTATTTCCTCTATATCCAATACTGCAGACGCATTTTTTTGTTCTGGATTCTCGTGGATATGCAAATTTGTTCACAACCACCATTGTTGATAAGACATGGGTGATCAACCTACAAAACATTACTTTGAAGATAGGAACCAAAACTGAGAAAGCAATACTTACAAAGAATCTCTTTTTAAATATGGTAAATGTCTTTAAATCAGCCTCATTTTCCAATATGATTCTTGCACTGTTTCCTGAGGGTAAAGCTACCTGGACCATCTTTTCATAACTTGGATCCAGATAATACAATCGACTACCCATAACGCTTATAGCTTTCGGCATGGCGATGTTATTGGCCTCCGATAAAATGGTTGTTCTGTGACCTCCGTAAGTGTCAATGCTTTGAATCAAAGGCGGATATTGAGTGCTGAAATATATTGTCTTGGTCTCTATGTCAATAGTAATAGCTTCCGGACGATCTACGTCTTCAACAAGAACTACTGGATCTGATCCATCCATGTTCACCTAAAAATATGTGTCACAGTTAATAAATACTAAGCCTATTATTAAACTTTGGGGAAAAACACGAATTTTTCTGATGATCTACCTTAGCCACTTTTGAGGTACTCCATTACCTCCCCCGTCAGTCCAGTACAGTTTTCCTTCTGTGGGATCCAAGCAAATAGATCTGGGTTTCGCCACTGATGTTTTGTTTCCATCGTTAGCCAGGATGATCGTTCTGTGTCGGATTTTTCCGTCCACCCTTACAACTTCGAAGTTACTCGCGAGCCTATTAGCTATATACATGTTTCTACCCAGCCAATCAAACGCGATAGCGCTCAGAGCCCCTACTATGCCGTTGTCAACACTGAGAAGTTGCGTCTTGTTGCCTCCGCCCAATGGAGTCGTCCATAGAGTACACTAAAAAAATAAAAGATACACATCAGCCCGATAAAAAAAACCAATATTAGACTGTAATAAAGCGACCAGAAGAAAAACACTTACATTATCCTCATCTTCTCCTTTGCTCTCCAGCCAGTAGATGGAGTTGGTTTTCTTGTCGTATTCAACCTGCTTGCCGTTTTCAATTCCTACAATTGGTGTAACGGTTCCTCCAACATTGTCCCCTGGAGTTAGACTTACATCGATGATTTGTGAGCCTTTCATTAATAAAATAAATGGTGTATCGTCCTCAATACAGCGCCCTTCGGGTGTAAGTTTGAAACCAGCACGGCACTTGCAGGCGTATCCAGTAGAGGTACTTGGACTCGAAAGACATATGTGCTCACACGTTGCTTGAGCACAAGGGTTTATTGTGATAGGTTGCAAGCTAGGATGATGTACGTGGATGCTTAAAGGTTGTGAAATTAAGTGGGAAACAACCGTCTGGTTGTTTCCTTTAAATTTATGTGCAGATAGAACCCGGTTTAATTGTCGATCAGTCCAGTACAGCGTATCTTCGAAAATTGTTAAAGAGTGAGGATGCAGAAGGTAGTGACTTCCAGCTAGAACATTTTGACGTCCGGTACCGTCGTAGTTACAGAAATCTATAAAGTCCAACTTGGAATCTGCAAAGTACACTCGGTTTGAAGTAGTGTCAAGGGTCAGGCCGTTGGGCCAATAGATTTTGGTGTTGATGATGACGGAGCGGTTGGAGCCGATCCATGCCTATACGTTCTATTCGGGGGTTTTCTCCCCAGTCGGTCCAGAAGAGCCATGTAGCACTAAAATTGAATAGAATTGGTATCAATCATGTTAAGTAAAAAAATTATAACCTTACTTGGTTTAGATTGTGTATAATAAACTCTAAGTAAAAATAAATTATAATTTACCCAGGTTTGGGATCCAGGCACATTCCTCTAGGTTGCGTGATATTCTCCTTAACAAGAACGATTCTGTTCAGTCCACTTTCCTTGGCAACTTCAATGGTATTTAACTTTGAATCTAACCAGTATATATTTCCTCCTATCCAATCATAGGCCAGCCCTTCGACCAGATCTAGACCCGTGGAAATAATATCCACAGGAACGCTGTTTCTATCCAACTTAGAAATCTTCTTCAGCTTCATATCAGACCAAAAGATTGTTCCAGAATGCATGTTGGATGCTGTGGCAACTACGTTTTCTACGATAATTGGAACACGTTCCAAGCTTTGATCTTTAAGGTCTGCTACCAAGATCGAGTGGCGATTTGAGATAATGAGGAAGGCGGAAGAATGATCTAAATATAAAAAAGAATGTATTTAACATATAAAGGCAGAACTGATGATGAAATAAGGAACATTAAAGTTTTGAATATACTTACTGTAAGCTTTGCAAGAATGCTTATCAGGTTCCAGTAAGTATCCAGGGACACAGCTACAGAAATAGGATCCTTTGGTGTTAACACAACCTTGGGAACAAACTCCAGCCGGTTCACATTCGTTAAGGTCTTCACAATTAAGGCCATCTTTCGATAAAGTTTCTCCTTCTGGGCACAGACAGAGTGGACCCTTAGAAACAAAGACACACATTCTAACAATTGTTGTTCTCCTATGATTATTTCCTATTACAGCATGACTCATGAAAACAAATGGTTGTTCGTTTCAATCAATAGAACTGACTTTGGAGAAAATATGTTACAGTATGCTGAGTTCGTACGTAATTTGAAGTTAAGAGTGTTTATAAAATTCTGTTTTGGGTTTTAAATAATACAGATTTAAATGTTAAATTTACCGTGGGGGTTTGCTTGCATCCATTTGAACATAAACCAGTTTGATGTTGACATTCTTTGAAATCACAGTCGGGTCCTTCATCGGCTCCATTCGGACAATCTGGTTTTCCATCACAGACGTCTGTGAGATTCACACAACGTTCAGTGACACCTGGACATAGCCACTGTCCTGTTGGGCATCTAAATATAGAAATGAGAGCATTTACATTGTCTTGTAAGTCAAAATAAAAGACCGGACTTAAGAAATTTAGTAAGGACTTACCTAAATGGAGGCTTCTTACAGGCATGGATGTAGCTTTCATCGGAACCATCATCACAATCTTTCTTTCCATCACAAATATAGGCCTATAAATTAATGGAAATAAAGTTGAAATGTGGTTTTAAACATCTTAGAAAAGATTATGATTTGTTGTTTGTTTAAACATACCTTGAAAATACATTGACTATTGTTACATTTATGGAAATTGACGGGGCAGTCGATGTTGCCACATGATTCAGGTTCGTCTGATCTATCGTCGCAGTCTGGAGTTCCGTCACAGTGCCAGGACTTGGGAATGCATATCCCTGAAGATTGACACTGGAATTGTTTTTCTAAGTTGCATTGATCCGGAGCAATAGATGCTAAAATATATTCGTATTATTTTTTCCATTTACTTTTCTAGGTAGATTATATACACCTATTATTCTTTATAATGTAAAAACACTTCTATAATCACAGTATAATCAATAAATTTGCTTTTGAAATGTTATGGTTAAGCATAAATGATTTTTAAGGATCGTCATAAAAACAGTAAATATTTATGAAAACGCAGAGGTGACATTATTCATGAAGATCATAAATTTAGAGAATCTTTTTAAATAAATTTAATGTAATTTAATTTTTAATTAATTTTAATTTTAGATTATAATTCTAATAATTATCATTTTCGTTTTCATCAAGTGTAAAAGATTTTTTTATTATTTAGTTTATTTGGTTATTCCGTAGGTATTGTTGGTAAATAAATTAAATAAAATGTATGGTATAAATTCCATAACATTTTCTGGGGCGTACTCAGTTAAGGGAAGACTTCTGACAGGCAAATGTCATCTAAGAAACACTGGCAGAAAAGTGCATGTTATGCAATGGTCCCATAACATGTAGGCTTTGCGGAAAAGAGAAGGATACAGCTTCACACATAATATACTACTGCATTGCATTGGAATGCAAAAGACATAGTATATTTGAAAACAAACATAACGGGAATCTTCTTTGGCATGAGCTTCTTGGCAGACAGTGGTAAACCTCGATGAGAGAAGCAGACTTCTGTAAAAAGAAAAGGGTGGTCGATTTTTAAACCTTAGATCCCTTCTGATCCTAAATAATAGGTTCACACCACTTCTTAGCATCTTGTCTTGATTTAGAACCATGATGGTGGATCTAAATGTTATCCATAGTAATGCATAAAATGGAATAATTAGGGTTTCTACCAAATCTGTTTCGTTAATTAACGATCTTCCAGAACCATAGCAAGGGCAGGGCCCGAATCCACTTTGTTCGTTCTTTTGTCCCTAGAGTTTCTAGGATGTGGAAACTGCTGCCCGTGGAGGTACTTCCTTCCCCCAAATCTTCAACAAGTATTTAAGTCCCGTATCAACAAACTCCCTCTTACCTCGCTTAAGACACCCACTGCTGCGTTAGTATTTAGGCTTTTAGCCTTCGCGTATTGTTCAGAAGAAAAAAGTATTTTTGCTAAGATTTTTGTGTTACACTTTTGAACCACACTTTTTAACCCTTTTCTCATGGAAAAAATGACCTACCTAATAGGTTCTTCTTGTTTCGAACAAAAACCTTAATAAACAACCAGGTATAACGTTAAAAAAATCCCTATAAAAAAATAGGTGAAATAAATTTACTTACGACATCCCAGTTCATCACTGCCATCATTACAATCCGGAATACCGTCACACTTATAACTTTCTTGGACGCATTGTCTTAGATCAGCGCATTTAAATTGATTGGACTTGCATGTAATCGGTGGACAATCCTGTTCGTCTTGTTTGTCAAAGCAATCATCATCTCCATCACATACCTATAAAACACAATAAAATATCAACTAACTAAGAAAGAAGAACACCTGTTTAGGGGGATAAGGGGATGTAGGATATTTAAACTTTTTGGCATTTTTCTATTTAATTTTCTGAACAAATCTCAAAAGTTCAAGAATATATATATACAACTCCATAAAAACAAAAGTTATAACAAAATTATTTAAAGTAAAACATAATTACCTTTTTCATGGCCTACTTTCTAACCAATATTATTCATAAATGACAAAATATGCAATATCTCAGAAACGGCTGAGAAGAAATATAAAGTGTGACACATTTTTGGAGAGGTAATTTTTAACCATTTTAATAGTGAAAAATATACAGGGTGTTTCATTTAAAATTTTCAAAAATAAATACATAAATAAAAAATGTGCCACCCTAGAAAAAAACTAAAGTCACATCTGCAATCTGCATAAACAGTTGCTGTAGAAATGATTTTAGAAAATTAAAAAATATTTAAAAATAAAAAAGGTTTATATATAGGATTAAAGGAAACGCCAGAAATTAAGAAACACGCTGTAGCGAGTAAACGACGCAAGATAGCTAATTGCGGTTTTTCTAGTAAATTTGGCTTGAAATTTGAGCCTCGCAAATGGGGGAAGTTTTGTCGTAAAACATCCAGAAACATGAGTTTCCTATTAAAAAGCGGCGTCGAATTTGGCCCACCCTGTACACAATATTCTTGCAATGTTATACTTTAATGTACCATTAAGTTTAATCGAAGTTGTTTCATTATAAACTTCCAGAACAATGCTAAATTTTTGGTCATTAGTGTGGACGCTGGCCTGGCTGAATTTATGAAGCGGCAAATTATACGTACTGTTTACGTGTATACTGATGGATACCCGCTTCCATAAATTCCAGGAAACGAGCGTCCAAGCAGATGACCAAAAATTTACCATTTTTCTGGGTGTCTATAGTGAAACTACAATTGTCTTTGGTTTAATACACAAAATTTAACTGTGTCGTCAAAAAAACATAATAAATAATAGTTTAAAAAACTAAAAAACACGCTTTTATATGCAACCGAACTAAAAATTAGAAAATAATTTTTCATTACAAAGAGTTTGTCACTTTCAGAGTAAAAAGCGTGGGGTGCATTTTACTATTTTTTTCATAACTTTTCCCTCATAGATATTTGCAAATAGAATAATTATAACATTTAATATATTAAGCACCCCACGCTTTTATTCTGAAGTGACAAACTCTTTGTAATGAAAAATTATTTTCTAATTTTTAGTTCGGTTGCATATAAAAGCGTGTTTTTTAGTTTTTTAAACTATTATTTATTTTTCATTTTTTAGTTCGATATATCAATTAGTTTTTTAAAAATAAATGCTCCAGTTTATTCACTAAAAATTCCTTCGCCATTTTGTCAAGAGTAGTATTAGGACACAGAGAATCTGTAAAGGAATTTATTTATCCTGGCGGTCCTAATCAGGATAACGGGATACTGTTTTTAAATTATTGCATTGTCATCGGTCCTTGATACGTGTGCAAAGTTTCAAAGAAATTGAATCGCTGGGAGTTGGTAAAAATTAGGCTCAAAGATTCCGTTACATAGATAGATAGATAGATAGATAGATAGATAGATACAACCCAAGCTAATAAAAGCGTGTTAAAAATAAACCTTATTTAGCACGCATTAACCATACCCTCCTAAATGTAAATTGTAAGATAAGTACTTTGGTATAGCCCGGTTCAAGTTGTCGTGTATGGTTTTTAGAAACTGCCACCCCTAGATTAAACTTTCATGGGTTTGGAGAAATTTACGGCAGGTATATTCAATAATATTCTTATAATAACTATTATAAAATAACTTACCCAGTTTTGTGGTATACAATGGCCTGTTCTTGGACAAGTAAATTGATAATAAGCACAAGTTTTCTCGGCACATGAGTCTCCTTCGTCACTGCCATCCCCACAGTCATTTTTCCGAATCACATTTCCAACTACAAAATGTTCATTATTAATTAACTGAGACGTGATTTTCTTATTTTAAAATATTTCATTAATTTTGGTCGATTTTTCTTTATACCAGATATTATTTTTACTTTTATAGGAATTCTTGTTTACATTAAGTGTGTGTATTCTAACATGATTTTAATAACCAAATATAGTTTTATTATATCTATTTTTAAGTACAGGAATAAAAAAGATGTTAAATTAAACCCATATGAATGATACCCCAGTCATTTTAGTCAAATTAAAGGGTCAATCTCGGAATCTCACGGAATAAGCTGAATATCTGTACATACCTTTATTTTGGTCCAAAAATACTCTTCTAAAATCCCCTTTAATATCGTGTAAGAAACTCGAAACGTGACAAGTCAAATGTCAAAAATCAGTTTTTTGCGAATATCTCGTTTCCTTTACTTTTAATCGCATTTATATTTATTATAAAAGTTGTAGAACACAAAATCCTGTACAAATTTAATTTTAAGCATTTTTTTGCCTGACCAACGGATCCGATAATGGAGGACGCACAGTGTAAAGCACTTTACTGTATGTATATACCTTAGCACGCAATCAATCGTGATATTTAGCAAATACTTAAGTAAAAAGATGACATATTAGACTAAAAATCACGATTGATTGCGTGCTTAGGTATGTACATACAGTAAAGTGCTTTACACTCTGCGCCCTTTATTATCGGATCCGTTGGTCAGACAAAAAATGCTGCACAATCAAATTTGTAAAGAATTTTGTGTTCTACAACTTTTATAATAAAAATTAATGCATTCAAAAGTAAAGGAAACGAGATATTCGCAAAAAACTGATTTTTTGACATTTGACCTTTCATATTTCGAGTTCCTTACACGACATCCTGGAGGATTTTTAGGAGAGTATTTTTGTACCAAAATAAAGGTATGTACAAATATTCAGCTTATTTCTGTAAGATTCTGAGGCGAGAGTCTAAATTAATTGGGCTATGAGATTAAAAGTCTTCGACAAACGATTTAATGCCTATTTCTATCACAATTTTTATTTACAGTAAACCCATTAAAAATTGAACTAAAAAACAAACGTTATATTACACCATATTTTAATAATAAAGGAACGGTATGCGAGGAAGCAATTGCCACCAAAAATATTTTTTCTTGGTAATTTTTGCAGTTTTTTGTTCTTTACCTGCTGGGTATACAGCGTCCATTATCACAGTGGAATTGAGTAGAACTACAAGTAACATTTACGCAACCAGTTTCGTCACTAAAGTCCCCGCAATCGTTTTCAGCGTCGCATTTAAAAGTAAGAGGTATGCATCGTCCGGATTTACACTGAAACTCTTGAGCACTACAGGTTGGTTCTAAAAAAACAAATAAAATGTATTTTTTCCCCGACCGTTAAAAAAATGCTTTTTAAATCGTTAACATGAAGTTAAAGTACTTCATTCTAGTACCCTACATAAAGTGTTAAAAAAGTAACTTTTTTAACACTTCGAAGCTTTTTTCACACTTTGAATTAGTGTTTTGTTTCAGTGCCTACTTCAATAACTTAAATATTAATTTATGCAATGTAATAGTAAACGCGACATCAACTGGACCAAACGGTCAAGTTACCTTTGATTTCGTCATTATTTCTTTTAGTTCATGTTTCACTACTTTTAAAATTTGACAGTTTGCGAATAAATTTAATAGAAATTATTGAAATTAATAGTAATAACGAATCTGGATGACTAAGAAATTGAAAAGGAAGTTATTCTATTTTATTATTAGTTCTACAAAAATTAAGTGCGTACAATTTTCTAAAATTAAATAATAAATACATAGTTATGAAGAGGATAATTGTCTTTAAAAAAAAGAAGCTATGATTTTTTTGTTTTTAATGGTTGTTGCCTAACAGCTCAGGCTGTCAAACTTCCCATTTGTAAAAAAGTATCACTTTATGCACTTGTTACATAAATTTCTATTTAAAGGGACAACTTAACCACCTTAAAAAACTTACTAGTACAATTCTGTTCCTCGTCACTGTTATCCAGGCAGTCATCGTCCCCATCACACACCCATGACTTTGGAATACACCTTTGGTTGTTGCAGGTAAAGTCCCAGCTGTTCGGACAAGCTTGAACCGGAGGTTCGTGGTTCGGATCCGGTTGGCACGTCCTCTGGTCCTCGAGTAAGCGCTCTCCGTAAGGACAGCCGCATTTCGACATCAAAGGGCCGTTGTCTCTTGGTATAGCGAAGCATAGTTTTTGACATCCGCCGTTGTTGATGTGACAAGGGTGGTTCTCGGTTATATTCTGTTCGTTTCTGGAGTATATTTTGACGCCGTAAAGGCGGTTTGTCTGAGGTTCCCTTACTAATGTTTCTCACCTTCTCCAGTGAGTTTGTGCAACCGTATAATGGCGTCCAAACGCCAGTCTGTTATATACATGTAGTCTTTATAGATCACAATACTATAAAAAATATTGGGAATTAGTTTATAGGCAACAATTGAAGGGTTTGCCGAAACAACATTCTATCCGTCAAAAGTGTAGTTTTGAGAAAAACGACAAAAAATCCTTTTAAATGTTTCTTTCAAAAAACTCCCACACTTAGGTTGCTTACTTATGGAGTGTTTTAATGAATTTAGAACAAAAACATCTTATTATGAACCTTTAATAAGAAGTTCTAAAGGTAAGAAAAAAATTCCTAAAACAACGTTTTATGTACATATCACTTACAAAGTTTTTACACAGAAAGAAGTCTCTTACGATCTTGTTTTACGTTTAATGAATCTTTTATTGTGACGTGGTTAGAGAGTCGACAGTATGGTTTTAAACAACTTTTAGGTTTTCATAAAAATTACCTTGATTTAAGGGTATTCATTTTGTGAGGGCTAATTGCCTCTTGGTGGGGCTAATTGCCAACTTGGGGTGGTGGGAGCTAAGCCTCCCACAGCCCTCCCTTTATCGAGCCCCTGTTTTTGACCTGACTATGACATTGACCCACTCTAATAAAATATGGGAGAGTTTTTTTCCAGGGCACATAGAACGTTTTTACGCGGTTATAAACATATAATCGCTTTGACATCTCTACAGGGACAAAATTGTTTGAGATTTGCGTGAAACGGTGTGGGCTTATAGGTATGGGTATAAAGAACAATTTTTATGAAAATCCAAGTTTAGAACAGACTGTCGGTTGGAACGTTGTTCCCGCATACCCTTCAATTATTTAACACAACTGTAGAAATAATGATATGCATTTATTTACATTTTTACGTATCACAATTAACAATATTATGACTTACATATATACATTTGCTTTTCATAAATAACAAAATGTATTTTGATTATAAAATATTCAAGCTTACTTACCTAAATGGATGTCTTATAAGTCTGGAATTAACCGTTTTTATGTCAGTACCATCCAGATTAGAATGCTGAACATGATCCAGTAACGCATCGCACCAATACAACCTGTCTGCTTCGAAATCAATAGACAATCCATTTGGCCACCCGAGTGTTAAATTTTTGAAAATGGTTAAATTTGTCCCGTCTGTAGAGGCTCTCGATATATTAGCTGGACGGTCCCATTCGGAAAGAATAGATATCCTCGATTCGGATGGACAACTATCGCCCTTGGTCTTTTTAGATTTTTTAATAATGTTCTTCTGTAAGTAACGTTTCTGGGTGGATAAGACATTTAGAGTCCCCTTTCTGCTGTCGATGTAATAGAGATTTTGGCAGCCCAATCAACCGCCAGACCCTCTACGCCTTCATTTTGGGAAGCTAATACTATTTCTTTGGATTCTCCGTTTCGGTGCACTCTGTAGATGACATCTTGAAGCACGTCCGAATAGTAAATTTGCTCTTCGCTTGCGTCGAAGTCTAAACCAACAAATCTGCAGGAATAAAAGGCATTTTTAGTAAAAACATATTTCACAGAGTCACGAGAGATTTTATTACCTTGCTCTTCGAGATACAACTGGCAACATAGCATCGCTAAAACCCTCAACTACAGGTTCCAAGACTTCTTGCCTTTATAAATCTTTTTGCTGAGAATACATGAGAAAGTCTTCAACAAGATCGCAGTTCTTTTGGTTGGACTCCAACCTGTAACCAATGTTGCAGGCACATCTGTATCCTAAAATAAAATATTTTTATTTGTTTTACTCTTACTTTTAATAAGAAATCGTTTTAACCATTAAAGGACTATATGTATTTGAGTATTTTATTTGTATATACTGGGTGTCCGAGAATATGTGGGTAATCTCTCGGATTGATATAGAACACATCAAAATAATATGTCAAGTTCCTAATTGTTTTTCTTGAATAACTTTTATATACTTGATATAATGAAAAAAATTTTTTAATATGATATATATACTAGTTAGAGCTCTTTAAAATGGTGTCTTTGTAAAACTTGCATTCGTTACATCGCTAGGGGCGGACTAACCCTTACACAATAGTACTATTAGTTTTACACCCTGTATAGTAAAGAATTAAAATAACATTTTTTATACGACCGAGCGTAAAATTCAATTTTACGCCCCCATTTGAGGGCGTAAAATTGTACTTTTACGCCCCTAGGGCAAAAAAGTATCAAAAACGCCCGCATTTACAAATGAGGACGTAAAATAGCACTTTACACCCTAGGGCAAAAAAGTACTAAAACGCCCGCATTTATGATTAATACAATAATAAAATTAAATAATGCCCCTTTTTTTTTGGTAAAACAACAATTTCTTTAATTATACATATGTTAAAAGTATGCTGATTAAAATTTGAAACATTAAAAGCTGTGAATTTTTTTTCCAACTACAGAGAATGCTTGTATATTAATTTCAGTCGTACAAAAATATTGTTTGCACCTCTGGTGTAAAGCACCTTTACACCACAGCTGATTGTTGAGAACTTTCAGCCGCGGGCGTAAAAGTGCTATTTTACGCCATTGGTACAAAAAATAACTATTTTGAATAGGTAAACCGTTTGCTAAACAAAAGGTACATCTGACCGATATTGATAAAGTTACGCGTTTTTGAGAAAAACAATTTTTTGGTTAAATAGAGTTGTAGATAATAAATTGTTTCTCTTGTCGACATAGGCTGCCTCCTTAGCTTTAATTATCGAAGATTATGGTGCTCTACACAATCCTGCACAGTATTTTTAGTGTCGTGAAAAACGTTTTTTAAGTGTACCTTTGCAACAGTAGAATCTAATGCTTTTAGATGTCTTCACTAAACAAAAACTCGTTTTTGTCAAAAACACTTCAATTTATCGACATCGAACAAGAGTACCTTTTTAGCCAAGGGTAAAAACACAGAAAGCAGAAATATTTTGAAGTTTCATTAATTTGTGAGGGCATCTATATGGTTAGTTGTAATTTTTTGGGTGAGTTCTTGATTTTTCTTTTTAATTAAAACTTACCTAACTGTCCTTAATCCCCTCCGTCTGTGTTACTATACACATATGTTGGCATCCGCCATTGTTGTTTCCACAGGGGTTGTTTACGTATCTTCTGTATTGCCGGATGGACCGCTTTTATCGCTTTGGGATCA
This sequence comes from Listronotus bonariensis, assembly GCA_014170235.1. Taxonomy (NCBI): domain Eukaryota; kingdom Metazoa; phylum Arthropoda; class Insecta; order Coleoptera; family Curculionidae; genus Listronotus; species Listronotus bonariensis. The sequence continues at coordinate 26,033 of JACEGR010000377.1, read as the reverse complement.
CGAATATCTCTCATCCGGTATATCGATTGTATACTTGTACTCTCAAATTTGTCCACCGACATAACTCCTTGTTTGGTACTGTCGGTCCAGTACACTCTGTTTTCGAACAGGGCTAGACGGGCAGGGACTCGGTACTTGTTGGCCTCTGACAACCAAAAATCTTTTGACCATCGTAATCTACAGTTTCAATGTAATCGAGTAGAGAGTCGCACCAGAACACTCGTTGTGCTATTATATCTACCGCTATACCTGACGCTTTATAGGCAGCCTCAGATACAATTGATAGTGAGTTAGTTCCGTCCATGTTGGCCCTTAAAACTTGTGAACTATCTGCTACAAACATCAAACCCATCAATGGATCCAACGCGATATCAGCAGGATTACTTAGATTGGAACTTAAGACGATGGCGTGCCAGCGATTCGCTCCTGGGGGAGCTTGAAGCTCGAAAACGTCGATTTTCTGGCCAAGAGCGTCTGCTACATACAGTTTGTCTCCGACCCAATCTACGGCAATCGCTACGGGTAGCCATGTGCCTGGTAGGACAATGTCTCGGTCGATTGGACCAAAATTTGATATTCCTTTTAATTGTTGAGAGTGTATCTGAAATAATAAATAACAAAATTAGTTTTTGGAATTAAAAAAATGTAATTTGAATTTAAAATAATTCAGAATATTTTCTTTCGCCAGTTTTATTTTATCTTTGGACAATCCACGAAGGCTAAAAGCCTAAATACTAACGTACCGTGGGTGTCTTAAGCGAGGTAAGAGGAAGTTTGTTGACTCGGGACTTAAATACTTAAAAATTTAGAGGGGAAAGAAAGACCTCCACGGGCAGTAGGTTTCACATTCTAGAAAATCTAAGTTCCGACATTCTGGAAACTCTAAGAATGAAAGAACGAACAAAGTGGGGACTTCGTCCAGTTGGACCGTACAGGGATGCATACGAGCGGCACCGCGGGTTTATCTGTTGGGAATCGTAAGTGGAAGAATTATACTGTACAATTCCTTGAAGCAGAAGCCAGGTAAGTAACCATAAAAATGCGATAGATCCCCTTCAGCCCGACGATGGGCAAGAGAAGGAAGTGTTTCTGCAATTATCAAAGATAAGGCAAACAGCTCTTCTTTGAATAGACTTAAATATGCTGAGGGTTGTGGAAGGATGCCATTTCCCAGGTATAAAAACAATATTCCAAGGTTTTTGAATGACTTTTTACGCGACAAGAAACATAAATGTGTTTTGGATACACTGAACGAGATTTTTGGCGCTCCAATCCAATATTAAGTTAGGGTCCTGTGAAAGAGATATCTTCATCGCTTTGCGTTTGCTCCCTAATTCAAGCTTACAGATTAGTTAAATAACCAAAAACGGGAGTAAAGAAAGCAAAAAAAGTTAGCAAAACTGTGAAAGGACTTTATTGTGGAAGAGAGAATGTCCTTAATGTGAAGAAGATACAAACTTGGTGCCAGTACTGAGTCGTGAGGCACTCCAAAATTAACTTGGTGAAAGCTAAAAGAGTCCTTATCCACAATAACTAATAAATGTCGATCAAAAGATACCTAAAAACCCAAAAACAGAGTTAGTTGGAAGATCATAGGAGGGAAGTTTATTGAGAAGCGCGTCAAACCAGATCTTGTCAAAAGCTGTGGATAAATCAAGAGCAACGATCGAAAATTCACCTAGGTACTCATGAGACTTGATCCAGCTGTGTAATACGAAAGATAGAAGATCTAGTGTACCGTTTAAAAGCCACTTGCTGAGTATCTATTTTCGGACAAACTTGGTTTTGGCGTTTAGGAAATAGAAAAAAACATTTAGAAGAGATCTATTAGAAAAAATTTACAACCTGTCGCATCGTGAATCCTATTAACAACATACCTTTTTCGTTTTTACATCTGACCAGTACAGCACATTCCTATTGTAGTGATAATCCAAACCACTAGCTCCGGTAGTATTAACGACTACTTTCACGCTGCTTCCAGAAGGGTTCATAACGAAAATACTCTTGTCATGGGCGAAATACAGTTGCATGTTGTTTGAATCCTCGGCCACGCATCGGTTCGTTTCTCTCAAGGTGTATCCTGCTGTGCAGGAGCAACTGTAGCTGCCAGGAGTGTTTGTGCAGAGCTGGTCACAGTAGCCCCATAAAGCGCATTCGTCTCTATCGGCGCATGTTCTGTTGTCTGATGCCAGAGTTTTGCCGTCTGGACAGTAGCATTGGCCTCCTACAAAAAAAGGTTTACCATTTAGTATACAAATTGAAAGAAATTTAAAGGTTTAAATAGAGAGTCTCTAATAGTTGTGGAGAAAATGCTGCCCCAAATGTTACCAAATGTTAAAAATTCCTATTTCACAATTTTTAGGTAAACATATTTCTTAAGACATTTGGATTTTTTTCATACTTAAACTCACTTATTGCATTTTATTAGTTCTTTACAAGAATAACACCAACAAGCATATTGTTTATTATCATTAAGGGGAGATACCTATAAAATGTTGTTTTTTTTGTTATTATGTTACTTTAGTCCTAAAAACACGTCACTAAAATTTTACAACATAATTTAAGGTATTTCTTATATTACAGACTATAATTATTGAATTCTTATGAATCTATTCAAACTTAAAATTCTCAAAACTGTATTTTTACATTGGCGGGCAAGTTAACTTAAGAAGTTATGGACCGATCTTTCTAAAATTTCGCACACATCTTTTAACAACAATACTTCCTATGTGAATATACAAAAATTTAAAAAAGTTATTTTATTTTTTTTAAGCATTGGATCCGCGGATTTATTTTTTTACTTTTTTAGGGTTACCGACAAATTATGACATTAATTAACACAAAAAAAGTTTATTTTTAAATCACTGAATCCGATGTGACTGACCGCCGATTAGGAAGTCTTGTTCCGACCTTAATAGAAGAGTTTAGCGTAAAGCCATTTTGAATAATTAAAATAAAAAAAATCTAATACTATTTTAATATTTGATTAAACTATATACCAATATTTGCAAATATATAATGACTCTTTCATTAAAAAAAAAAAATAAAATCAATAAAAATTTAAGCATTTACAGGTATCTTCCCCCTTAAGTACGGGGAAACTGACATGTCACACTCATTTTCTACTAACGATCTAGATATTGTTTGACGAAATTAAAAAACGCTTACCTGTCAAAGATGCCTGACATTTATACTCGCACTTCATCGTCGGACAAGCAAGTTTCGAACAAGCCGCCTCCTCATCAGCATGATCTTCGCAATCGTTCTTGCCATCGCACAGCTTGCTTTTCGGAATACACTTGTACGTGCCTTGAGGAGAGCCTTTGGGACACAGAAACTTGTTATCGGGGCACGCTATAGCCGTACAGTTGACCTCGTCGCTTCCGTCGGAACAGTCCTGGTAGCCATCGCACCTGAAGGCTCCCGGGATACAGAGGGCGTTGGCGCATCTGAACTGGACACCGTGGCAGACTGGAAAGTTGCATCCTTGCTCGTCCGAGTTGTCGTTACAGTCATTTTTGTGGTCGCATTTTTGAGAGGCCTCTATACACCTGGAATGGTAAATAAAGCCGTTAAGTTTCACACAACATAGAAATACCTATATTTTATTTTATTTTCTGTTATATCTACATTAAAATCTGTTTCTAATGACATAGCACAAAAATTACCAGTATAATTTTTCAAATGGCGATCGTAGATAAGATATTGACCTTCAAAGTTTAAATAGAAAAATATTTCATTTATAAGTTTTAAATTGTTACCAATGATATTTTGGCAAACTAAATTAACTTATGCCAATTCTTCTTCCGATTGGTTCCTATTCCTATAGGCTATTTAGTAAGTCGTGATTATACAGGGTGAGGTTTTTTTTTTTCATTTATGGCTTACATTTTTGACAGAGATAATAAATTTAATATTTTGCTTGTGCCGTTTGATGCTTTTCTCGAAGGTAGGGGAGGTAAGAGGGAGTTTGTTGACACGGGACTTAAATACTTGAAGATTTGGGGGAAGGAAAGACCTCCGTGGGCAGCAGGTTCCACAATCTAGAAACTTTAGGGATAAAAGAACGAACAAAGTGAGAAGTTCGGGGCCTGTCCAGTTGGACCGTATAGGAATGCATACGCGCGGAACCACGAGTTTCTCTGTTGGGAACCGTGAGTGGAGGAACTATACTGGACAATTCTTCAGAGAAAATACCTATAAAAAGCGATAAATCCCCCATAGCCCGACGATGGGCAAGAGAGGGAAGCCTTTCTGTAAGTGAAGGATCATTAATGAGACGAATAGCTCTTCTTTGAATAGAATCAAGAATGCTTAGGGTTTTGGGGACGCCATGCCACAGATATGGGTAAAATATTCCAAGGAAGGTCGGATTTGGGATACATATAAAGTGTATAAATTAGAAGCGGAAAAATACTTTTTGGCTCGAAAGAGAAATCCAAGCTTTTTTGAAGCAGCCGTGGCTATAGATACAATGTGTTTATGCCAGTTAAGGTTACTTTCAAATGTGACGCCCACAAGATTGAAGGTGTCTTTGCTCTGTAAAACTTGGCCGCTCATAAGTACAGGATGAGTATATGATGACTCTTTTCGCGACAAGGAACATGATTGTGTTTTGGATGCATTAAAATGGACGAGATTTTTGGCGCCCCAATCCAATATTATATTAAGATCCTGCGAAAGAGATATCTGCATCGCTCTGCGTTTGATTTCCAAGTCAGGTTTAGTGATGGGTTTAGGAACCTGAAAACTGGAGTGAAGGGTACTATCGTCGGCGAAACTATGAATGGAATTAGTTGTGGACGAGAGAAGGTCGTTGATGTGAAGAAGGAACAATGTTGGTGCCAGAACTGAGCCCTGAGGGACTCCAGCATTTACTTGGTGAAAGCTTGAAGAATGGCCGTCCACAATAACTGATATACGACGATCAGATAGATAACTAGAGAGCCAAGTACAGAGTATAGTTGAAAGACCATAAGAGGGAAGTTTATTAAGAAGTGCGGCATGCCAGACCTGGTCAAAAGCTTAGGATATATCAAGAGCTACGGTCTGGGACTCACCTAGAAACTCAAGAGACTTATTCCAACAGTAAGATACGAAGGAAAGGAGATCTGCTGTAGATCTTTTGTGGCGAAATCCATACTGCCTGTCATGCAAAATTTTGTGTTTTTCTAAGTACTTAAGAATTTGTGAATTAATTAATTTTTCCATTACTTTACAAAGAACTGAGAGAATTGAAATTGGTCTATAGTTAGATGGAAGGGATTTAGATCCTTTCTTGGGAATAGGTTGAACACGTGCAGCTTTCCAGCTCCATTTCAGCTTTATTTCATAACATCGTCAAAAACAGGTAATAGTATTAACAAAAGTTTTCTTCTTCTTGAGCTTTATGGTACACATCAACACTGTTTTTAATTATTTTATTTTTTTAATATGAAATAAATGTAGTTCTTATAACGGGTATTTCGGTTCGAATGTATGTTTTAGGAATGCGATTGGATGGAAGACCATAATTTTATTTATCGAAAACTCTATCAGCCTCTATTTATATAATTAATTTTAAACAACCTGGTGGATCTTTATTCTCAGTAATAATTTTAAATTATTGTTGTTTTCCTTAAAATATCTTACCTTTGTCCATTGGCACATCTAAACTGGTCCAGTCTACACGAAACGCCAGGACAATTTTGTTCGTCTTTACCACTTCTGCAATCCAAGTATCCATCACATTTTTTTCTTTGGGAATGCAGGGGTCGGAAGCTTTCGGACCGCAATGGAAGTCGTCTGGTAGACATTTTCTGTATGCTGAAAAAAACAAGATTTAGTTAGAATTTAAGTTGTTTTGGGGGAATTTTATCTCTTTAGTCATAGTCAAAAAATCGTAAAATCATAAAGGTAAATAATATTTTTTTGTACGACCGGGCGTAAAATACAACTTTACGCCCCCATTTAAAAGCGTAAAATTGCACTTTTATGCCCTAGGGTAAAAAAGTATTAAAAGCGACCGCATTTATAAATGAGGGCATAAAGTAGCACTTTTACGCTGTCTCAAAACCGGGGTATACACGGTCATGCAAACCTGAAACGCATTTGCATGAAAGCAAAAATGTCAAATAAAGCTTTTGATACACACGATTCAGATGTACTTGTCAGTTTAGCGTCAGTTTGGGCAGCTGGTGGTGTGATCAACTTGAACATAAGCGTAATTTAGCGAAAAGATATTTTATTTTTGTCAATGTATTGATTACTTTTAACTTTTCAAAAGCATGGGTAACCTTGGTACATATCTATAAAATCACGCAATACATCTTCCTGGCGCCAAAAAGCCATTTTTTAAACTCCAAACCAACAATTTAACCCCGTAAACGACGTTCCTAAACTGAAACGGTAACTGACATGTCCTACATATGCACTAGTTTGCACGACGCGCGCCCCGAAAAATCAAACTCGTATAACGAGTCGCATGCCAAGCCAGATGTGGCAGTTTTTTAATACACACAGTCACATTTGCGCGCTTTGGCTTTTTTGACAGATGTGACAGTTTTGCATGACCGTGTATACCCCGGTAAATAAAATAGGCACGTTCTAGAACTTTAATGTTTTAATTAGTTGTAAATGTTCAGTCCTTTGTAAAGCAATATTTATAGTAAAATAGAAGTAAAGTTTTGGTATACAGTCTTCTTATTCTTAAAGTTTTAAATTTTATTAAATTAAATAAATTCTCCCAAGGCTGATATACAAATGGCGGAATATGAGAAATCTATATGCAAAACTTAATGAGGCAAATGTTTTTATTAAAATTAATAGATCATCATTACAGAGCATGCTTTGGAGGTGTCTAAAAACCGATTTTTAGTGATTTGTTGACACTTTTCCTCATATCAGTAACAACATTCATTTTAAAGGTGCCTGTTCGGTTTTATCTGAACCGAAAATTTGGTAATTTTGCAATTCAGTTATTTGAATAAATATGTTTTTAAACTTTGCACGAGGGTTTGTCATATTGGTCTCTTCGAAAAGTTATTTTACGATTTTTCCGTAAAATGTACATGGGAGCCAATAATTAACTTCCTTAAAATTTACATGGGATTTCCTATATTTCGCTCGGCGACCCACCACCCGGTATAAGTACTAACAGTAATAGTTAGCCCAATTTTTTTGTCGGTGGTTATATTCATGAAAAGAAATGAACTGGGAAATATCAATTCGGTTTTTAGATAAAGCAGAATCCCTTTGTAAAAGAAAGGGTATCTTTACCACTCAAATAGAGCCAAGACTCAGCCAATGAGCTTTTACAATTAGCTTATGGAGACTGTAGCAGTTTTACTATCGGTTTTTGTTGAGCCTTAAAAGACCGACTTTATTAAAATCACCACGAAAATAAGGATACAATTAAAAAACAAGCGTTTTGTTCTTTCAATAACTACTACCACAACTAATAACTTTTTTAATTTTTTTGTTATACTATTACCATAAAGTAACATACCTACGGATAAGAGAAACCATGGCATGCTAAAATTTTCGTACCGCTTTTGCGGCAGGCTTGTCACTTTTCCAGTTTACACTTTAAATGCGTCGGTCGAAGCCTCGCTTTGTGTAACATCGGAGGTGTAGCATCTATGCGGTCATGCGAAAACTCCCAATATAATTTTATTCGTTTCTCGTTGAAATACCGCCAGTTAGTCATTTCAGTAAGCTTACGTGTCTGTCTCCCCACCGCTGATGTTACACGAGGCGAGGCTTCGACCGACGTATTTAAAGTGTAAACTGGAAAAGTGACAAGCATGCCGCCAAGCCTGCCGCAAAAGCGGTACGAAAATTTTAGCATGCCATGGTTTCTCTTATCCGTAGGTATGTTACTTTATGCTACTACTAATACACTGTACTATGATTTTTTTTTAAATATAATTTGTTTTCATCTTTTTAAATATTTTCTTTTAATGAGTAATAATGGCTATTTAAAGCCCGGGATTCCGGAATTTCAGGGTAGAGTACAAAAATTGCGAAAGTATTTAAAAATCGACTTTTATTTTCTAAACTTTCTTTTGGAATAGAAAAAAACGGAACAAAAAGAAGTTTTCTCTGAAACCAAAAAAAACTAAATTTAATATAGAAAAATCAACTTAATACAGACTTTATTTTGATAAAGATATTTCTACAGTTTGATTGGTTACATTTAAAAATAAAAACAAAATTGTATTTTTGCAACATCGACGTACTCTCTCATAACGACTAATTAATCGCATTAAAACATTTGTAATTTGTAATACAATACAACAAACTTAAGGCAATAATAAACCGTATAAATTATAAAGTAAATATCCAAAATATACTCTAAATAAACTCCAAACAATTTAAACGCAAAATACTAATAGCTTAATTAATTCACAAATTCTTAAGTACTTAGAAAAACACAAAATTTTGGACGACAGGCAGTATGGATTTCGCCACAAAAATCTACAGCAGATCTTCTTTCCTTCGTATCACACTGCTGGAATAAGTCTTTTGAGTTTCTAGGTGAGTCCCAGATCGTTGCTCTTGATATATCCAAAACTTTTGACCAGGTCTGGCATGCCGCACTTCTTAATAAACTTCCCTCCTATGGTCTTTCAACTAAACTATCTATACTTGGCTCTCTAGTTATCTATCTGATCGTCGTATATCAGTTATTGTGGACGGCCATTCACCAAGTAAATGCTGGAGTCCCTCAGGGCTCAGTTCTGGCACCAACATTGTTTCTTCTTTACATCAGCGACCTTCTCTCGTCCACAACTAATTCCATTCATAGTTTCGCCGACGATAGTACCCTTCACTCCAGTTTTCAGGTTCCTAAACCCATTACTAAACCTGACTTGGAAAACAAAAGCAGAGCGATGCAGATATCTCTTTCGCAGGATCTTAATTTAATATTGGATTGGGGCGCTAAAAATCTCGTCCATTTTAATGCATCCAAAACACAATCATGTTCCTTGTCGCGAAAAGAGTCATCAAATACTTATCCTCTACTTATGAGCGGCCAAGTTTTACAGAGCAAAGACACCTTCAATCTTGTGGGCGTCACATTTGAAAGTAACCTTAACTGGCATAAACACATTGTATCTATAGCGACGGCAGCTTAAAAAAGCTTGGATTTCTCTTTCGAGCCAAAAAGTATTTTTCCCCTTTTAATTTATACACTTTATATGTGTCCCAAATCCGACCTCCCTTGGAATATTGTTCTCATATCTGGGGCATGGCGTCCCCCACAACCCTAAGCATTCTTGATTCTATTCAAAGAAGAGCTATTCGTCTCATTAATGATCCTTCACTTACGGAAAGGCTTCTCTCTCTTGACCATCGTCGGGCTGTGGGGATTTATCGCTTTTTTATAGGTACTTCAATGGCTTCTGCTCTGAAGAATTGTCCAGTATAGTTGGACACTTACGGTTCCCAACAGAGAAACTCGTGGTTCCGCGCGTATGCATCCCTATACGGTCCAACTGGACAGGCCCCGAACTTCCCACTTTGTTCGTTCTTTTATCCCTAGAGTTTCTAGGTTGTGGAACTTGCTGCCCGCGGAGGTCTTCTCTTCCCCCCAAATCTTCAAGTATTTAAGTCCCGTGTCAACAAACTCCCTCTTCCCTCGCTTAAGACACCCACGGTACGTTAGTATTTAGGCTTTTAGCCTTCGTAGTTTATCCAAAGATAAAAAAGCTTGCGTGATGCGCAGTATTTCTTTTGCATCACTTTATTTAAGTAAGAGCACGTAAACCTCAGTAAAATTAGCTGGAAACTAAAAAGGCTGACTTTTATATTTATTGACATTTTTTATTAATCCCGAAAGTCCCGGTATTGAGGAATTTAATCCCGAAGATTTCGGGACTGTAAAAGAGGCGAGATCCCGGGCTCCCGGATCAAACAGCATTATTTGGCTTTAAATTTTAGATTAGTGATTAATGTTATTATAAGTTTAGTTTTTTAATTCATCTTTTATGGACATGCGTTTGTTTTCCAGACTCTATAAATTTTGACTTACTAGACGTGCGTATCTTTTCTTTATTCCTTCAAATATATTTAAATGTGTGAAAGGTCTATCTCCACGAACTCGTCGACAAAGATATTATGTATATTTCTGCTCTCTATCAATACCTTATCGCAAGGAAGCTTTTTGATTTTCAATAAAGAATGCATAAGGAAAAAGATCGCCCAGCTCGGTGAATTGAAAACTGGAAAAACGGTCTAGAAATTCACCTATATTTTCTTCATGCGAAATATAGATTTTCTTTTTTTTTTATTTTCTTTTTGGTAAATCAACAAAGACGTAGACAGGAAAAATGTTGTATTGTTATTTATTACTTTTTATGTTCGTTGTAAGAAATGTATAATGTATTTCAAAATTTTATGCAGTGAGTGGGTAAAATTTGGAGGAACTCATTGTGTTATTTCTTAGATATATGCTTGAATATGTCAATCTTTGCACTCCAAGGAAAATACAGGGTGTATCTCAGAATATAGGGGCGGACGGAGGTAAACGGGGCGCGAAATTATCTCTTTTACCTGCACGCCTGTAAGGTTACGTTTATATCATAGGTAAATGGGGCACCAGCCCTTCCCGAGAGGGGTGTGGGTCAGGGCAGGTAAGAATTCCTATAATTGACACTAATAATTTGTTTACCACTGAATCAGTTCAGTTCTCATTGTAATAGTGAATAGATGTGCGAAAAGATTTCCGCTTAAGATTTTAATAGTGAGAAAATGTCGGTATCAGTAATTGAAAGTGTGAGTGGAAAAGATTTAATAGCCTACAAAAATTTTACATTTTCCAAAGACAGTAAACACAAGAATGTAAATATTTTTTGATGCAATAAATGTTTCGTAATTGATAAAATTTTTAAAAATAGACCAACATTTTATTTCGATACCTTTACTTTAAAAGAAAACATTTGCGCCCCGTTTACCTATACGATTTTATCTACCCCAAGATCCCTGCGCCCCATTTACCTGTTCAATAAAACTTTTGTGAAGACCTTGCGCCCCGTTTACCACCGCCGATAGGGGCAATCTCCCGAATTTATATAAAACACATTTGTTTATTTTACATTTCACGCCATTAGGATCTCGGAAACGGTAAGAGATACAAAGTTGATTAAAAGAGGCAAAGTTGCACATTTTTATGCTTAATAATAATCCGTTTAAAAAATTGAAAAACTTGAAGCCGTTCCGTAATTATTCGGGAAAAACAGAAATTTTCTAAATATTTTTACAGTTTATTTGAAGGGATATGTAAAAACAAATGACACATTATTATTGCTATATTTTTCTGTTCTATAAAATGTCAATAAATTTAAGATCCGACGTTTCGTCTTTGAGCCACCATCATCAACTTTGTTGTTTTAAATAGGCGCAATATTTGGTTTCCAACTTAATAAACTCGTATTTTAGTTCTAAATCTTACGATTTATCACACTTTACATATATGAGACGTTTCGAACCAAAAAACTATTAGTTACTATTTTTTCATTAAAAATTAAGTTTTTCTTTCAAACGGTTTTGGAAATTTCCATTTAAAGGTAAGTAACCCTAAGTATTCATGATTCCATTGAAAGAAGAGCTATTCGTCTCATTAATGATCCTTTACTTACAGAGAGGCTTCCCTCTCCTGCCCATCATCGGGCTGTGGGGGATTTATCGCTTTTTTATAGGTATTTTCATGGCTTCTGCTCTGAAGAATTGTCCAGTATAGTTCCTCCACTCACGGTTCCCAACAGAGAAACTCGTGGTGCCGCGCGTATGCAACCCTATACAGTCCAATTGAACAGGCCCCGAACTTCCCACTTTGTTCGTTCTTTTATCCCTAGAGTTTCTAGATTGTGGAACCTGCTGCCCGCGGAGGTCTTTCCTTCCCCCAAGTCTTCAAGTGTTTAAGTTCCGTATCAACAAACTCCCTCTTACCTCGCTTAAGAGACCCACGGTACGTTAGTCTTTAGGCTTTTAGCTTTCGTGGTTTGTCCAAAGAAAAAAATGTCACTACTCATTATATTATTCTTTTTTATTTTTTTATTTATAATTTCACTAACAAGCTACAAGAGTAAATGTAATTTACGTACTTTTACTTATACGTAATATAATAAAACATTTAATGTAATCAAACGCCTTTATCAACTTTATTGTAGCCAGTTATAAAAAAAAAAATGGATGCATAATTACCTGTGAACGAAAATTTCTCCGAACATTTGGCATGCCCCAAATTTTTTAAAAATATATAAATTGGTATAAAAGTTATTATGAAAAAACTATATTTAAAAAAAAATTATACCCTGTATCCCAAAAATTAGGGGACATAGATTAATTTCTATTCTATTCTATTTTTTTCTTGGTTTTGGTCCCTTCAGGTCCAATCCACCACTCTCCCCTTCCGGACTATGCTTTCCAGGGCTTCGTCGGCGGAAAATGTGGATAATCGAGCTCGTAGCTCCCAGAAATTCCAAAAAGAAAATAAATAATTCCACAATCGATGCAATGCATAAATTGTCGGCTGTCAAACCAAGACCTGCTACTGCTGTTACGTATAACCTTCACTTTCACTACTGACAGTTCCCATGGCACGCCCATCTATTTCCCGCCATTTGAGAAATACCTCGTGTTCACCACCAAACAGGATACCATCAGCTTATAGGAATCTTCGCTCACAGCGCTTGGATCCAGAAGAAAGATGCCGTCGATTTAGCGTGAATCTTTCCTTGATCCCCGAAGGTAAAAAACGTTCGTACGACACCTCTAGCCGCCACTCCGGGAAGAACGTTGTAGTCCTCTACGCACGTCTGCACTGTTCGGAGGTTAAACAAAAAGGGATAGATTAATTTGAACTTTTCTTTTTCAGCATCTTGTTCTGTAACACCCTGTAGATTTAGAAATTGTTGAAAAATCAATAAAGGCTCATTTTCAATTTAACCTTTACCCCAAATCGCTTCAATAATGCTGCAACGCCGACAGAATCTGTTCTGTAATCTAAATTAAACCCGAATTATTTACTAATGTTGCCGAAATTTTCGTCGGACCCTTCTATTAATAGATACTAATTTGACCGACCAATGATCCATAATAAACAAAATGTAAACACGTTTGTGCCAAATTAAGCAAATTCCGAAATACCGTCCAAAATGTATATTTTATTTCACGGTAAGTGTCAACACCTGTGCCGGAAGAATACAGTTTTTAGAATTATTAAAATAACCGTTTACACAACACTTTTTAATTATTATTAAGTTGCAACTTCTTCAACTTTATAGTCCCTGAGCTAGAAATGAAATGGATTTCAGAATAAGAACACTTTTAAGGCCCGCCACCAAATTAAACCCAGCCCACGCACAGCACACGCGCAGCCCACGCGCCGCCCACGCGCCGCCCACGCGCAGCCCACGCGCAGCCCACGCGCAGCCCACGCGTAGCCCACCCGCAGCCCACGCGCGGCAGCCCACGCGCAGCCAACGCGCAGCCCACGCGCAGCCCACGCGCAGCCCACGCGCAGCCCACGCGCAGCCCACGCGCAGCCCACGCGCAGCCCACGCGCAGCCCACGCGTGCGTAACTTTGTAAAACATGCTTTTAAATGGAGTGGCGCTTATTGGACCCAGCCCAGAGCCAGCTCTTAAAAAGCATGTTTTACAAAGTTATGCACTCGTGGAGCTGCGCGTGTGCTATGCGTGGGCTGGATTCAGTTTGCGGCGGGCCTAAAACCTCCTTTTGACGAGTCTACCATGTATATTCATACCACCATATGTGGAAGCAGCGCTTTAACCCAGCCTCTCAATGTTTCGGGTGTCGGACTGGGCAAATACGTCACTTTTTTGTTGGATAAGTTTACCACAATGTTTTAAATGCATTTAAACATTTTGCCAAACTGGTAAGTGTTACAGTCATAAAACAATAACACTCAAACACATGTTTCGGGTATCGGACTCGACGGGCTTCGTGACTGTAACCTGTACGATTTTTGTCACAATGTTTAAAAGTTGCATGTAAAACATTGTGGTAAACTTGTCTGATAAAAAAAAGTCACTCGTTCGCCCAGTCCAACACCCGAAACATTTGACATTGACAGACTGGGTTAAAGCGCCGCTTCCATATATGGCAGTATAAATATTCGTGGTAGACTGGTCAAAAGCAACTCTCCTAAAAGGTTTTTAGAGGGTTCTTACTATCAAGTCCATTTTATTACTGGCCCAGGCACTAGGTATTTCCTAGTCATGTTTAAAAGATATAATTTACACCTAGACAGGGTGTCCAGTAACTCTGCCGACAATCTTTTAGGAGGGTTTTTACAATGAAAAATAAGAATAAAACTTTAAATGAATATATGCCCTAAATGTCTTAGTTTCTGAACTACAGATTCAAATATTTTTAAATAATTTGGGGGACGGCCTTCTATGCGTCCGAAGACAGTTTTTGCTACAAGAATTTATTTTTTTTACCAGGGTCGTGGGTTTGGGGTAAATATTTTTAAGAAAAAATGAAGATAACAATGAGCGACTGCATTTTCTAAAATAAAAATATTTTAAAAATTTTCATTTAGTTTGGAACAAATTTGATCGCCTGACTTTTTAACCATTTCTTGGAGTGAGATTAAGGGTTGGGGGAGGAGGGGTTGAAGCCAAATTTCACCAGGAGGGGTCTAAAAATTAACAAAAAAAAAAAACGCTTTAGGAATGCTAAATAAAATCGTGCTAAAAATCCAGAATATGCCTATATACTTGGTGTCAAACATAAATAATTGAGTTACATATGTATATATGTTACAGACAACGTGATTAACTGGGAATTATTAATAAGGACCGACCATTATTAATAATGCCGGAGAGCGATGAGCAAAATGATTAATTAATATCTTTTACCGGCCATTATTAATAATGTCCGAAACCTGGCATGTAGGGTAAATTTTCCTCGAAAACTACTTAACCCATTAAAAACTAAAGATCAATAAAGAGAGAATTAACTCCCTTTTCATTTGAACTTTGACGTTTACGTTGGCGAGGAGAAGGGATAGCCCTGAACAAGTATATTTTGCCATTAAAACGTGTTCACCTAAAAAATTAAAATTGACCTGTTTCAGGATTTTTATAGGTGTACATGTTACGCCGGATTTGTGTAATTACCGACTTCATGTATTCGGCAAAATTGTGCTTAATTCGTGAAATAAGCGGTAAATAAAACTGTTACATGGGGTGGATATGGTTAGTTCTGGTTAGTTAAATCTTTTTTTTCTAATTCGCTTTATTAAAAAATATATTTAACTTACCATGACCCCGCCAATGTGAAAGAACAGCTTATTTCACGAATTAAGCAAAATTTGAATTTTGCCGTATACATAAAATCGGCAATTACACAAATTCGGCGTAACATACAAATAAAAAAATTATACTGGGCGGCTCGTTTTAATTGGTTGGTGGTGCACTGTATATTAAAGATTGTTAACCCTTCTTTAAAATAAAAAGAGATTTTGCTTTTTCATTTGACAAATGTACCTCTTAAAAGCAATTTCTTTAAAATTCTCCGTACATTTCTCTTACAAGTTAAGCCACATTATTTCATACTTTTAAAACTACCTGTTTTATAACATTCTAAAGTTTTAATTTTGTCATTTTTACCAAGAAAACTTCTGGTGAAAGCCCTAATCTTCGGAAAACTTCGTTCTGGCGTGAAATGAAACCGCTCCTTAAAGAACCTTTTTCCGTAATCCACGTTTTTAAATTCCTTTCGCAAGTTCCGAGTTTTTAAATGTTTTTCTCTGGCAAAACGGGTTAAAATCGGCTTTGCCAACCTTTTATGACAACGAAGTAATGTGTTTTCATCAAGAATTTATTTATTGGTTTAAATAAAAACCGTCTGAAATTTAAGTACAGTCAGCCATTAAAAATTTTCCGCCTATTTTATTTTACGTTTTTATTTACGTTTATTTTAAATTTTAAGTTTTAGGTAAAGTGCCCTCTGGCGGTATTTAAAAAGTACTTTTGTCTTAAAATTTTAGAATCTGTAAAGCTTGATTTGTATGCCAAATATCAACTGAATTGGTTAAAAACTAAATGCAATATGGCGAAAAAAACCAAAATAAAAATTGAACTTTGACGGCTTGTAACTCGAAAACGAATTACACTTTGAAAAAAATATATATATAAACCTCTACCCTTATTTTGTTAAGTAGAATCACCCCGTTAAGTTTGGTGATCGATTTTTGAATCACCCTGTATTTACAGCGCTAACTTGGCGCTAAAGCTTATCTTAGGTTCAAAAACAAAAATAAAAATAAATACTTACTGCATTCAGATTCGTCTGAGCCGTCAATGCAGTCCACATTCATATCACATCTGTAGTGAGGCGGTATGCAGTAAGTCTTATTGAATATGTACTGCCTACACGTTAACTGGCCTGGTTCACAATCTGGCGGAGCTAAAATGTAGAAAAAAAGGTATAATTAACGAAATTTAAAAAATCCTTAAAAATCCAGCTTAAAATTTTTTTTCGGTGGTTAAATAAATACGTGGGAATGAAAAGGAAACAAAAAGTACTTAAAAACTAAGAGATAATCAAAGCCGGTCTATATAGGGTCGCGACATTCAGCCATATTGCTTTGACGTGTTATGACGTCACATCTCCCATTTTTCGGCCATGTTGTTCAGTGCCGGAGATATACAGTTTATTGTATTAGTAGAACAACCGTTTACACAACAGATTTTAATTATTATTGAGTTGTAAATTCTTTTACTTTAAATAAAAAACATTTGGAATTACATCTTTCGACAAATATCACTTCCAAAACAATGCAAAATGAAATGCGCAAACTCTAGACGCCACTGGATTGATCATCAGCTTTGATTTTACCCAGTCTTGCCAACTTTTCTCCGTGGAGTGCCCTTCCTTGCGTCCCCGACCTCGAACCGCCTAAAAGTTGAGGATGTGTCGTAACCTTATAAATATAAACTAACCTTGGAGATAATGAGGTTTAGGTTTTGTGTTTTTTACTGTTAATTTAAAATCTTAAAACGGTTTTTGTTTTTACACAAGTTGAGGTCGAAAAACTGTATACAAGTCAAGAAAACGTTTATGAAATATTTAATAATCCTACTAAAAACATAAATGTGAAAAAGGTGAGTCAAATTCAATACTAAAATTATGCCTGGCTGTGGGCTTTGCCGCAAAAATAATGGAGATTTAAATCAGTGCCACGTTCTGTACAAAATCCAAATATGTGTGAGATCCTTAAGTAGGTTAGATTTGACTTGGCCAGTTGTTATTATATTATTTATTTTATAAACTTATTTAAATATATTTTTTTAAATTTGATAAACACTGGTGAAGTCAAATCTAACCTACCTAACCTACTTTAAGATCTCATACATATTTGGATTTGACACTCATTTAGATCTCCATTATTTTGCGGCGAAGCCCACAGCCAAGCATAATTTTAGTATTAAATTGGGCTTCCATTTTATATTTTATGTTTTTGGTGGAATATCATTACTTTTTGTAAAGAAAACTACGCATATATTTAGGGTTAATATTTTTCTTGCAATTTCGCTACAAAGTTTTCTGTTTTAATGTCTACATTTTTTAAAAGTTATAAATAACAGTGCGCATTGCCCATTCATTATCTGCCATCTTTTTAACACGCTTCCTGTTTATGTTTAAGTTAGCTAAGTTCAAGCAATATTACGATCTGGTGCCGCCAACGGCACAAACCATTTTTGTATGGTAACACCACTTATTTTTTGACTTAGAGAATTATTGCAAGTTGCCTTATTAAGCTCGGGAATTGTTAATACCGACATTGTTTAAATAGTGCTTTTACCCAATATTTAGAGTTATTGCAAATCATGTTGACAGTGCCATTAACCTAAAAAAAGGGGGAAATGTGGATTTTCTTTATTGTTTTGTGTTATAGGAATTTGTTTAACAGAATTACAGAAATACATTTGAAAAAGCAAGGTTTTAAGTATTTTTACTTCTAAAAACTTTTCGATTTTGTGATCGGCAGCCGTTCGGTTAGACGAACAGTTCCGAAGTTAAAATAAGGCCAAAATAAGGCACGACCTGAAACCGACATAAATAAGGCTAGGCACTATACTTATTAAGGAAGTCCTTATCCTACCATGCATCTGTGCAAGCTCAGATGTCAAAATAAGGCCGGTATTATTAGTGCCTGTCCTTATTTTACTGTAACAATAATTCTCTATTGACTAACTAGGACTAAGCAAACTATATTTCTGGTGCTCTTATCCCATATTTCTAGAGAGTAAATAGATTGTTAAAATAGTGAAGAAAAATAGTTGATGCAAGTACTGAGCCCTAGTATTTCTTAGCATTAGAGTAGACTAAAAACAAGTTACAAAGATGCCACAAGCGTCATACAAATAAAGACGGCAATCAACTATCGCCGTCTAAACGCGTTGTTAACAGCGTGTGCGAGCAACAAATAGGAGAAAAATTGAAAGTGAGACAGAAGTGGTGATGCCGTGGCATCTTCTCTGCTAGCGAGAGCGAGAACTTTAGTAACTAGAGGGATAGAAGGCCGTAGAAACATAGTTTGTTTAAAGGCGCATAATTATTGTAGAGGTCAAAAGCTTATTGTGATTCTTTTATGATGGTCTCCATACGATCATGTACAATTTGGTGTTTTTGTGTTGTTTTTTTATTTTTCCTTTATGTCTTTTTTAAGCAATTACTTAGCACTTACCACATTGTTGAAATTCATCCTCTCCCTTTTCGCAGTCTTTCTGGTAGTTGCACACCCATAACGATGGTATACATTTGCCCTCCGGGCATTTAAACATTCCAGGTGGACATACTATACCGGTTACATCACCTGAAATAAAAAAAACCTTATTAGTGACTTAAAACATGTTTTGAAGAACTTTATTGTATTGTCTTTAAGTTTCCCAGATCGTACACTACGTCAAATTTAGAACTTTTTAACTCATAAGAGATTAAAATCACATGATGATAAATCCGGACTGTAAGGTGAATAAGAAATCATTTCATTGCATTTATTGACACCTGTAATACACTACTATATACTTGATCTTTAGGTTATTGCGTATGTTACAAAGATAATATTTTACTTATTATAAAATTGCAGCACCTACAATTAATGTCTTAAACTAACCAAATTTTATAGTTCTATATACAATTGCTATAAGTGATGACACTTTGCCTTAAAACAACACACAGGAAATTACTGAAATTTTAATAATGGGTATAACCAGCGATGTAATAAATTACCGATAATTTAAAAATATTAAAATATTACGCTTGTTAAGTAATGCAATGTTTTTGAATTTTAAAAGTGTAAAAACATTACGTATAACAACAAAAACGTTTTTTAAACTAGTCAGTGTCAGAATGGACTACGTAGTAGAGTAAATATTGGTAAATCATCCTCATCATCATCATCATCTCCAACCTCGTCATCTGATTCTTCTTTTTATTTCGTTAATTGGGTCAAGTCTATACAGGGTGTCCCAACTCTATTTATACAGCAAACTACTTCGCCCCTGTACAAGATACAAAAATTAACCTAAAATAAAAGATGTTTATTTGAAGACCCTCTTTTTAGTCAAAGAACTAGTTAATATACAAGGTGTCTCAAAAACATAATTTTCATTGTCAAGTTGGTTTTTTAAATGGAACACCCTATATATTTTAATAAATTCTGCATCACAAATATATAAAACACTATACGTCAATTATTGCTGGTTTCTGAGATATCAGCAGTATGTTAATATACTTATTTACGTCTAAAAGTAAAGAAAGAAAATAATATTTTGGTCCTAATTATTATTAAGTAACTCTGTCACTATCAAAGTGACAAAACATATAATAACATGCAATTAATTACTTTACTTACACACAAACAGGTGTCCAAAATAAACTAAATTTCTAACATACCTATTAGTAGTTGTTACAATGGAAGGTAATTCAAATTCAAATCACTCTGACAGTGACAGAAATATTTAAAAGTAATTAAAACCAAAACATTACTTTATTTCTTCACTTTTAATTGTGAATGAGTATATCAACATACTGCTGATATCTCAAAAACCAGCACTAATTGACGTATAGTGTGTTATATTTTTGATGTAGAATTTCATACAGAGTCAAAATGTGTTAAAATATATAGGGTGTCCCACTTTAAAAAATCTTCTTGCTAATAAAAATCATGCTTTTGAGACACCTTGTATAATAGCTAGAACAGTAAAAAGTGTATTTAAATAAACATGTTCTAATTCAAGTTTATTTCTGTATCTTGTACAGGGGCAAAGTTATTTGGTGTATAAATAGAGTTGGGACACACTGTATATCTTCTTCATTTGGTAAGTTATAACATATAATTATGGGCAACATAAGTTAGTTTTCCACGGTAAGTCTTCTTGGCCAATAAATAAGTCCAGAAGTACTAAAGGTTCTTTCGGTTGCGGCTGTTGACGATGGTATATTGAAAATATCTACAGCCAGAACTAAAAGAAATTTCTGCCCACCAAACAGGCCCAGACATAGATTTTTCGCTGGAAATGAAAAATTCCTTTCACTATCGCTTACACACAATTACCGAGCTGGATTCCAAATTTCATCTTTATATGTTATCTGGAAGTGGGTTAGGTTTTTGATCTATGTCAGTCAGTAAATCACTGGAAAATTGACGACTTTTCTACCTTCATATCGTTAGAAGCGTTTGAACTTTGGGCTTCTAGTTGTCCTTATAAATACAAATAAACACACATAGTTTCATGTGTTTAGGTTAAATAGGTTTTGAGTTATGAAGGGGACAAAAGTGACACCAAGTGGTTTGTGAAATATTACACTGGGCGCTGTAGCCAATTCCTTTGTTTGAACTTGGCTTGACAGGCTGCTGCGTGTCTAGATACAATATTTTCAGGCGTTTGCAATTTTTACGATAAGTAGTATAGTAAGAACATTTTAAAAGCGCAAATTCGGTACCCTATGAAAATAATACAAAAAAACATAAAAAAGGCCGCCTGCAATCGGACTATTTTATACAAAGGCGCCGCTATCCTTTACAGCGACGCGCCGATACACTATGGGATCCATTATTTTGGCCAAAAAGCAACTTTGAAATTTTAATGGCTCATGCTGTGTATTTCAAAGTAGATACTCAAACTACATATACGCAAAATTATAAAAGGATATGACGACTTCTATTGGGGTAATAAGAAACTTGAAAATGTATTTTAAGTAAACATAAATATACAACATTTAATCTACTTAGTTTATTATTAGCCTTGTTTACTAAAAAAGCAAAAGAGTTTAAATAATAAGAGCTATTGTTGTGTTTCCGATGCAGTTTCGCGAAGTCTCGTTACTTTTGTCAAAGATTTTTTTACCTTTTGCTACTTCTGAGTGTAAGGACAGATACAAGATTTTTTTATAATTTACAAGGTTTTCCATTTTAAAATTTAATATGTTTTGTCCTACACTGTATATCCTAACAGAAAAGCAAAAATCATACCTATTGTCGTACCCTGTATATCATATGAGATAATAATCATCGGATTACTGATTAGAATACTACCGAATTAACCAAACAAGCTGACATTTTAGTTTATTTTGTACAATTAAAAATAATAATGTTAAGGGGGTGTAAATTTATAATAACATATAATAAGTTTTAGGTTTCCAAGAAGCATTTGTATTAATTTATAATATTTTTCCAGTAAAAAGCACCTCATTTTAAGTTAGATTGGTAAGTTTCAGATTTTTGACCAAAAAATTAATTTCTATCCCATAGTGCGATGACCACCTGCATCAACCGGCATCGGCATATCATAAAAGAAATATAGCAAAGGCGGCCGCGAAGACAAGCATGCCGATTTATTTGCTTTAAACTTTTTGTGATTTTTTCTTATTAAAGAGCACCGAATTTACATTTTTAAACTGTTTCTTCTATATATTTTAAGTCCCCTCGTATTTCTGCGTACGTACATATTTATTTTGGTTCGGACACCCTGTAAATAAAATTTACAAGCGATTGGTACAGCCAGGTACTGTAGGTACCGGTCGCGGTTTTAGGTATATTTTTTCTAACAATTAAATAATTACAACTTAGTCTAACCTTTGCAAATTTACCAAATAAGTACCGTGTTTGTGTATGTAGGTTTCAATTGGAATAATTTAATACAATTACGGGGAATTGCTGTGGCGTACCTTGCACAACGCGCTGATAAAATTAAATCATAACAAAATGCTTTTAAATTATTTGCAATTGTTATTAAATAAATAAGTAAATGTAGTACCCTAATTGGGTACCGAATATGAATCAGAATTGAAATATTCAAATCAAGCAAATAACTCTAACCAAATTTTGTCCGCGTCAGCTGCACTAACTGAGTGGCGTTCCAGTGACGCAAATAGAGCGCTCCCGAGTAGCTCAGGTGCATTTCGTTCTACTTTATGGCGTTCCAGTGACGGAAAGTGTTATGCACCTGAGCTACTCCGTTTTCTTTCCCTTGCCCCTCATGCACCAACCCCTCTTTTGGTTTTTGTGCTTCAAACGTGTTTTTTATGATTAAGGATGGATTTTTAAAAATTATTTATTTAAAATGGAATTAGATATTAAAAAGAGATTATTATTATAAAGCCAAGAAAGGTTAAAAACAACGAAATTTTAAAATTTCTTAAAGTATCTTTCTTTCCTTGTCTAAGGATGCGTTCCAGTGACTAACTTTTAAGAGCAGTTCAAGAGCTTCAAGCCCTGGAGCGTGACGCACAAAAATTTTCGTCACTGGAAAGACCCTCTGGATACGCATCTTTAAAAGCCCAGGGTAGCTTTCCAGTGACGAAAATTTTTGTGCGTCATGCTCCAAGGCTTGAAGCTCTTGAACTGCTCTAAAGTTAGTCACTGGAACACATCCTTAGACAAGGAGAAGTGATACTAGAAATTTTAAAATTTCGTTGTTTTAACCTTTCTTGGTTTTATAATAATAATTTATTTTAAATATCTAATTTCATTTTGAATAAGTAATTATAAAAAATCCATCATTAACTCATAAAAAAGCATGTGAAGCACAAAAAACTAAAGAGGGGTAGGTCATGAGAGCAGAGAAGAAAAAACAGTAGCTCAGGTGCGTAACACTTTCCGTCACTGGAACGCCATAAAGTAGAACGAAATGCTCCTGAGCTACTCAGGAGCACTATTTGCGTCACTGGAAAGCCACTCAGGTGGTCGAATGGACTAAAAGTTTAAGAAGTGCCGTAAAACGGTCGAGAATATAACGCATGCAAGGTGTGCCAAAACTTGTACAACACAAACCAGAATTGACCAGATAGACTTCTAGATATTCTTGCCAATAGACAGCTTAATAAATTACTGTAGATAGCGTCAAGTTCTTGGAAAATACCAAAATCATCACGGAAAAATAATTTACATTTTTGTAGTATCACTTCCAAAGAAGATTTTTAAAAGCAGAACAGAATTTCAAAGGCAAATATGCGAGAGTGAAAAACCAAGCCGCCCCCTCTCGAGTTCTCATGCCAGCCAACGGTTTGTTGCATATTAAAGGCTTTCGATGGCTTACTGTCTACGGCCAGATTTTGAGACTAGCTGCAAATTAAACTAGAGATTATTCAATCCAATGGTCTTTAGAATAAGGACTTAGTCCCTGGGCCAGTAATGATAATAAAACTCTTAATACCTTTTTAGGCGGGTTTGTTTTGACTAGTCCAACAAGAGTATTCATACCGCCATATATGGAAGCGGCGCTTCAACCCAGCCTGTCCATGTCAAATGTTTTGGGTGTCGGACTGGGCGAAGACGTCACTTTTTTGTCGGACAAGTTTACCACGATATTTTACATGCAATTTTTAAACATTTTGCCAAATATGGCAATGGTTACAGTCATGAAACCATAGGACTTAAACCAAAGTTGAGTGGAATACTGAAAATCGGTATTCAAATACAAATAGGAATACCGGGAAAAAAACTATTTGAATACTGACTATTTAAATACTTTAAAGAAAAAAAGTATTCAAATACTCAGTATTCATAAATACTCGGAATCGGTATTCGAATACTGCAAAAAAATATTAGAATACTACAAAAGAAAATGCCTAGAGTATGCTTAAAAATTTTGAAGAGCAAAAAAATGTCCTCAAGTAAATTTTTATTTACCCTACTCCTAAAAGATGAAAAATGACCCCACCTAAATGTTTTGAAGAGCAAAAAAAAGGTCCTTCCTCCACTTTCTTTCTTACTTTCTGGTTTTCGTTTTCCAATCATGAAACAATTTTGGTATTCGAATACTTCGCACGCCGGTATTTGAATACTTAAAAAGTATTCGAATATAGAATCCCGAATACTGACCAGAAAAGTGTTCTGCAGAATACCGAATACCAAGCACCCAAATATATTCGAACACATGTTTCGGGTATCGGACTAGACGGGTTTGGTGACTGTAACCTGTAACCCTTACGATTTTTGGCACAATAGAGACATTTTGCACCTCTTAAAATAACAGACGTTTTTGGCCTCCTTATGGTTATCGTTATTAAACATAACGATTACAGCAGCAGTTTTAGACAGAGATTTTGCAGCCTTTTCGATTAAATTTATCTTGCGTCTGCGCTTTCGACATATAACCTTATTTTTGCCTGTGGTTCACCGATTTTAAAGTTTACGAAAAATCAGTACTTACTTTTATTCTCCATAAGTTATATATTGATATTTAAATATATGCAAATAATTCTCTTGATTTTGTTTTTCAAAGTAGATGTAACAATACAGTATAAGCAAAACACGAAAAGTAAGGTTAGGTTTGGTAGTAGAATAAAAAGCAAGTGTGCCAGATTGTAACATGTAAATAGATTACTGATTTAAAACATCTTTAAAAATGCAAGTCCGTTTTAATTTCTTTACACTATTTTATTTTTCTTACTGCTACGGATTTTTCGCTAATTAGAGCCTATGTATCAATGATATTTTAATTAATACGGCATTAAAATGTCAACCTTCTTAAATAATTGATAATAAAAATTCTACAATCTGACAACCACGCAGTTTAACAATAACGATAACGATAACGATAAGCTCTTCGGTATTCATCCGTAATTAAAGGAGTCCGGTATGGTTAATAACGATTACGGATCATGTTTGCGATACTGCGCAGACTCAGAATAACGTTAACCATAACGGAATTGAAAATAAGAGGTGCAAAATGTCTCTTATGTTTAAAAATTGCATTTTAATCATTGGGGTAAACGTGTCTGATAAAAAAGTAACGCGTTTGCCCAGTGCAACACCCGGAAACATTTGACATTACCAGACTGGGTGAAAGCGCCGCTTCCGTCTATGGCGGTATGAATATTCGTGGTAGGCTCGTCAAAAGGGACCCCCGAAAAAGATATTAAGAGTGTTCTTATCATGAAGTCAATTTCATTCCTGGCCCAGGGACTAACTGCCAATAAGAATAAAGAGACTTTTTAGTAGATAATTTATTTCAAAAATTTGTATGTTTAAAATGAATATAATAAATATACACGTCGTGCCAATTAAAAATTGGACGGTCTAAAGCAAGATGAAAGCATCATCCTATCGTGAATCGTTTTGATGCATGAGTTCTCTGCCTAATCGCTACTTGCTAGTGTTCAACACATTGAAACTTGATTGAAAGCGTCGACCTGGCCTTAAGTGGTATAGAAGTTATACGTTAGTAAAATCATTGTTTAATAAATAGGGAAGACGGTATGTTTTTTAGAGAAAATTTACACTTTTGCTTGTTTAAAACATTTATTTTTAAATGAAAAAGTAAAGTACTAGAAAATTCGAAAAGAAAATAAAAGTTTTTATGATACAAAAAACCGCAATAATACTTATAAAACTTAAGTATAACTTTTGTTACAAAAACCAAACTGGATGCGACATAAGTTATATTTCGTTGGAAGAATATAAAATTTTGGTTCTTAAAATGTCGTTAGAGAAAGGCCCTTAAATCTCTGAGAGAATACTAATGTTTACCTCAAGTTAGAAATATCTTTGTTTGACCAGCAATATTT